>JAPDSC010156099.1:105354-168648 GCA_026290005.1 Latrodectus geometricus
TATATATATATATATATATATAATATCTTTTCTTAACGTATTAAATTTTAGCAAGAAGATTTCATTCATTTTACAAGGAAACATAATTTAAAAACTTTAATATAGTTTGGTATTTTAAATGTAAATTTATTTATATATTATTAAGTAATGTATTGAATGAGTTCATCACTTTATATATCTGGTTCGGGAATGAAAATGCTTAAAATATTTACTAACATTATTGCTAAAACATTTAAGAAAATAATTGAAGATTAAATATTACAACTCTTAAAAGTACTTTATTCTTAAGGAGTTAGTATTCTAATTTGAAATTATTGATATAAAAATTTAATTTAAATACAAATTATTATTTATTTGATATTTTGCATTAAAAATAAATTATTTATTTGATTTTATATAATTTATACAAATAATACTGAAATTAAATACCAATTAATATTTTCTGGGAAAAGCAATTTATTACAAATTAAAGATTTTTCTAAGTAAATTTTCACACATTGAAAAATAAGTTTATGTGGCAGTTGTGAAAATTCTGTCAAAAATGTAATTTTATTTATTTTAAGAAACAGCTTAACAGCTATGTCATGACTGAAAAACAGCTATGTCATGACTGAATAATTTTTGATTATTAAATTCAGTTGTTAGCATTGAATGATATTTAATTTCATTATAATAAATAACATTGAATGCGTTGATTATGCACTTTTGTTAACTGAATGTAAAATGAACTATTTTTTGCTTAAAATTATACATTTATAATCGATGTCAATCTTTTTCAGGTGCTTCTCGCCAACAAAACTCTGAAACTTTTCATTTGAAAAAGACGAAATCTGGTCACCCCGATACATTATCATATAATTTTAAAGCATTTAATAAGACTTTCAATCTGTTAGTAGACCCAGTAGAAGAACTTTTATCCCCACTATTTAGAGTAATAACAGTAATACAAGGTACAACTAATTCTTCTTTAGAAGTTAAAGGAGCAAACAAGTTAAAAAAATGCACATATAAAGGTTACGTCCAGCAGGATGCAAGCTCTTCGGTAATCCTCAGTATTTGTCATGGAGTGGTAAGTCATTTTGTTTTATCACGTTTTACAGTTTTGCCTGGAAAGTATGAAGATTCAGCCATGACTTTTAATTCTAATCTGCTATAGAAAAATAAATCTTTATCATAAAATTAAAAACAAAAACTAAAGTTAAAAGAATCAGTTAAAAGAATCAAATTTCAAAATCTCTAAATATTTCTGGAAAGCATCGACTATTCTTATTTCAAAACTGCGGCTTAAAATCCTAGAGATTGTGCTATATCCAAAAAAAAAAAAAAAAAAAAAAAAAAAAAAAAAAAAACGATATTTTTGCTCACATAATATTCCCATTTACTTATTTCATGTTAATTTTTATTTATGTTAATCTTTAGTGTTTGATTGACATATTTTTTTATTTTATTGAACATAAAAATTGCTCAGAAATTTAATTTCCTTATTAAATTTTTAAAGACATATTACTTTTGTTTTTATTCACATAAATATTCAATTTAATTTACTACATTTTATTGCTTTCGTTTAATAATAAAATATTTATTTTTTCAATTTTTCTTACGATCGTTCCAGAAAATATAGTTTCTGAAATTATTTTATATTCATAAATAAGATTATTATTAAAAATCTTAAATTCTTCAAATGAGGAGAAACGTTAAGTTTGAATTTCATAATTGAATAAAATATAGCAGATGCAATGAAAGAAATTATTATATTTTCTAATAGCATATTTATAGAAATATATTTTATTTTAATGATACATTGCTTCCATTATTTCAGATGGTATCTTAAAATGTATCACTAAAAATTCGAAAATTCAAAACGGTACCTAATGTTAAAACTAGTAACTGATTTATTACAAAAACATCTAAGAGTTATAAAGTTTTTTTTAAAATTATTGCATTCGTATTTCATGAATAATCTGTATTGCCAAAAGGTATAAATATATATTGCTTCACAATTTCCTCAATTAAAATAAAACAAATTAGTTTCTTACTCTGGAACGGAGTGTAAATTTGCCAAGAGGATGTGAGGTTACCTGTATAATTGAACAGAAGCGGTGTAGAGAATTTTATGAACTTCTCATAGTACGCAAAGGTAAGTTTATGATGTACCAAAAGTCTTATTAGAATTTTATTACGTTTTAATTAATAAAAGTACCATCGAAAAAACAGTTATTTCCTGTAATTTATACTAGATTTCCCAGTCAAAATTAAGTTTTTCTGTTGGAAAAACACCAACCGAGAATTATTTACGAATATTCTTGATAATAAAATATAGCTAGATTGGAGTATTTCGAAATCATTCGAAATTCTTCTACCTAATGATGCACCGCTATTGCGGCAAGATCTCATCCTATAAACGCAGGTGTGACTCGACTCGAGAAAGTCTAAAATTTATCCAAATAATCTCAGCAAAGACCGAGGAAATGATTCTTGAATATTTGGAAATATTTTACGACATGCGATAGACTTGGAATTGGAAACCATGCCTCATTATCAGGATTCGACAGCAGTATCATTATCAGCATCAAGGATGTAGAACAGCGGGAAACGAATCTTTAAATATTTTTCTTTACTTCCATTTGATCATATTTTAAATGAGATAGAATGAAATGTTATAAAGAAATGCCAGAAAGATAACAATTTAAAAATAGATATTTAATCTTTTACCAGAACATTTAAAAAAAAATAATTTTATTGGAACATTAAAATAACTATCAATACAAAGAAAAAACAAATTATAAGAAATTTGCAAAAATTGAATATGAAGAGAGTGATATATTTTTTAAAAGAACTTTGCTAAAAATTTCACATGAATAATAGTACATTTTTAACATCTTAATTTCTTTTTATAATTGATTTTTAAATAAATTATTTTCGATAACTTTTAAAGCGTTTAATTAACTTACATTTAAAAAATATTTTTTTGTTTTATTTAATTGAAGAATTTTCTATGTATATAGAAGGAGATTTCTTATACAAATCTTTTTTAATATTACTATATAATTTTATGACTTACCGAATATAAATAAAATTTTTAAAAAAAATAACCAAGAATGTTAAGTGCAGTTAGTTAAAATATTTTTAGTGATAAGTTATTTAGAATAATATCTTTGATATTAAAAATATTTTGAGTTTTTAGCATACAAATTAAAAAGTTATTAGTTAAAAAGCTATCAGCAAAGTATACATTTTTCCTTAAATAATAATTTTATTACAAAGTAATTAATATTATATTTCAATGTTATAATTACTTTTAATTATTATTATTTTTTAATTTGTAATACTTTTATTACAAAGTAATATGTTTTTCATAACTTATTTACTTTTTGTTATTTTTAAAATCTATAATTTACCAAGATTTCTATGTTCATGTTCTTAAAGTTAATTACATTAAATTCAATAGAGTTAGTAAGTTAAAGTTAAATAATTATATAATAAATAATTGAATTAATTATAGTCATATTTTTATATTACATAAGGTAAATCCAATAAACTCATTGATATACTTGTTAAAAATATTTGTACAAAAATCTATATTGCATTATTACACTATATAGAATATTTCTTTTTATGGAATTGTCAAAAAATTTAAATTATGCCTTTCAGACAAGCTTCTTCCTAATCAATTCAAATATGACTTCCTTCCATAACTTCCATCTAGACCCTATCTATTAAGATACAAAAGCCACGTCGATGAGTGTCGGAAAAAATTGTATTTGAACTGGAATTTTGCGGTTGATATACTGGCAGTGCTTTAGGGAATGCAATATTACCATAGAGATTTAAGAAAGTTTATTCTAAGTTTGGTGAACATTTCTGTCATAAAATGTATCGAGAGGGTGTGGGGAAGGCTTTAAATTGCATTATGGAAGAGTTGGAGGTGCTAGAATAGGTTTCATGCAAATCATTTCTCACTTCTTCCCTATGCATTTTAGCCAATATATTCGAGGAGCAATGAAAGTCGCTTGGGACTATGGAACACTGTTTCCCAATTCGTATTACGAAAAGTAATTGCTACTCACGAAGGGTTCTCTAATGAGAGAAATTCTGCCCACTGAATGTATATGATTTTCGGGAAATGGAAGAACACCATAAGTGGTTATGAATGATTACTTATAGATTACTTGGTGAAATTCTTTAGAAATAGAAAGTTGTTTGCGAAGTTCTATGTCATTTCAACTGAACAGTTTTTGAAATTTCTACTTTCGAGCAGTTGCCACTGATTTTTAGATAAATCAAATACTTTGCTCACATGATTTAAATGAAAATAAACTTTTGTTTTCTGACTGAAGCCGCTAAAGTAGGCTATATATATCTTTGATTAGCATGGTAATCGTAAAATAACCTCTTTATGGGATAATTTTGTTTTCTTAAAAGCAATTTATTTTGTATATGAACATCTAATAAAAAAATAATTTTATTCCATTATAAATAAGAAATACTTAAAAAACTACCTTCCTTAAAATTTGATTTCTGTTCTACAAGTTATGTGAAAATATATTCATAGAGACATAATATGATTTTCATTTATCTGAAGAGAGCAAATGTATGTAAATATGTGTTTGTATTTATGTATGTATATGTCCAAATGTAAAAATAATTTGCATAAAAAATTCTGGACAAAACATTTTCCTATTTTTGAAGATGATTTAAAGGAGAAAGTTTAGAAACATTTGAATAACAATTCTTGTTTTTTTCATTGTTGTTTAATACAGTTAATGAAACTTTTGAAATAACGTCTTATTCAATCTTAATTGTAAAAGAAACATTTGTTTTTTATTTAAACCCCATTAAATATTACATTATTCCAATAAAATAATTAATAAAACGCTGGAATGTCAATTATCCGAAAACCCAGAAATTGACCCTGGAAATGAAAAGTACTGAAACAATTTTAAAGTAATACCTATGTAGAAAAATAAAAAGAATTATTTAAAACTATAATTGAAGATTCTAACAAATGATTAGAATTCTAATAACGAGTTTTGTGTATAAATTATTGGATACAATCTTTAATAAAAAATAAAAACATTCAACGGACACATTAAATGCACTGAATTAGTGTTATAAGCGTTTTTCTTTCTTCTTTAGTGAATATATATACATATATATATATAAGCAGAAATTAATTAATTAATATAGAGAAATAGAGTAATAGATTCTCTGTTACTTATTAAATAAATAACAGAGAGTTGAATGATATATAAAAAATCAAACAAATTTTACTTTTGTATTCAGTGATATTATTTTCATTCATACCATTTATAGTATTATGAGCTGTTCACAAAATCTGGCCAGAGAAAAACTACGCAATAGTGTCAGTTCTGAAAGCCAATTCCATGAAAGAAACTAAAGAAAAAATAGAAATAACATTTCTACGTAAATAATACTGAGAATAATATCTTATTTACAAAAATTAATTTTTCTCACGCATTCACATAAATAGAAATGAAACATTTTATCACTTCTCTTTAGAGAAGCTCCAAAAGAAAAAATATTATCGATTTCAACCACTTATCCTTATCTTTAATCGGTTGTTTTTTGGTAATTTTAACTTAGGGACTGTACCTAAAATATGAAAACATTATATACTTGAAAAAATATTTAAATGTTCACTTCTCATGAAATGAACACAGAATAAAAAAATGCCAAAAAATATGTACATCTGTATTTTATATCAAATCTATATTTACATCAAAATATTTCTTGTCTTCTTTAAGACACCTTGATTTGACGGATGCTTGTGATATATACCGAATATAATTTCACAAATACTTTCTATTTAGTTTTGTAAACAAAATATCTTCGAGTTAAATTTTCAATGATGCAAAGATCTTAAGTTTTAAGATTTCTAAAAGAAACTAATGACTACTATCAATTATCTTTCTTTAATTTTTAACGGTTGCTTTTTTTATTGGTTCATTCTTCTCGAAATATCAGGCAGACTAAAATGGGGAGGTTAATATAATTGTGCAAGTTTTGTGACACAAAAGCATAAAGCATTTGGTTGTTTTTTAATTTGTTTTTGCAGAGAAATAAGGGAAATTCTATTTATTAGCAAATTAATATTTTGATTGGCTAAATATATTTAGATGTACTATTTTCAAAAATAACTTTTGATTAAGGCTAATAATTTAATCAGCCAAGTTTCTTCAAATTAAACTACATATTTAAGGGATATGAAGTCTGTTTTTAATCTTTATCAAAGGGCTAAAAGTAATTTTTAAATATAAGTAAAAAATATTCCTACATTGAAACATAATTGTTGAAAATTTCAATAAATTGCTTAAATTTTAAAGACTAGAATTTGATTTTTAATTCCAGTTTATTTTGTTAAAAACTCTCTTAATGTTGATGGATTTTGAATTTTTAGTCGTGTTCAAAAATTATATGCGATGGTTTTTTAATGATTTAAAAATATAGCCCTATCAATAATTACTGTAATATTCTAGGATTTTTTTATATGTTAATTGTTATTAGGATCAATTTAAGGCATTTATATTTAACCTGTAGTAGAAATGTATAATCATTTTTAATTAAAATTATTACACGGGTAAAGTTGTCAAAAGAAGTTATATTAAAAATAGAATATATTGTTATACGAATTATATAAGTGTAGCATCCAATTACTCTCCATTACAGTCTATTAAATGAACTATAAAAATATTAATATATACTTGATTTTATTAACCGTTAAAGGAAGTGGTGAAATACTTATGGTTTTCTGGAAATCATATTCTACATAGTTTAGTGCTCTCTTTTTTTCTAATTTTGCTTTTAATTTTTAAATACGCTTATTAATTTTAAATCACAAAAACATTTCATTGATTTTAAGTGTTTTAAATAATTTGCTATTTATTCTACTAAAAAATTACTTTGCTTAACTACATACTTTAAAGTTATTTAAATTTTTAAAATATTTAAAATAAACTCTATCAAAATGTGTATTAATTACTACAATGTTTCATTCTTCTTAATAACTCTGTGATTAAAGTTACGTATTTATGAATGAGAACAACCTAATATTATAATGGTAGGAAAGACATTATCTTAGAAGTAAATTAACAAAAAAAGTACATAAGCATTAAGCAATAAATTTCCCTATAAAAAAACTCAAACTGTTGCGAAATTCCTGACTAATAATTAGATTCAACGGGTAATTTTTATAATATTTAATTTTGTATTTATTATAATTTTTTTCAAATTTATATTTTTCTAACAAATATGTATTGGTTCAAAATATCTTTAAATACCGATATTATTTTCAATTTGCTTATACCAGATATTTTAGGAAACTTCTAATATCTTAATAACTAAAAACTATGTTTTTATTGAGGTTTTGAATTTGGGAATTTAAGCAAAATAACTTATTTAATAATACTGATTATAGGTTTTGCTTAAAAATAAAATATTGAGTTCAAAATTAAGTAAGGGAATAAAGAATTCTTTTAGATAGCTTAAATTCAATAAATTTTTTTAGTTTCCTGGTAGAGATAGTTTAAAATAAATTGTGTGAATAAAGTTCCAACTTTTTTTAAAGATTATTAAACTCAAATGGTTTTATTGCTAATTATCTGATTTTATTGACTCTTGCTTGTTTATGTGCTGCAAAATAATTCAATAGCATTAGAATAGGAAAAGGAATAAACAGTTTGAGTTAAAAAATTAAATTTGGTTTAATATAATATTTTAATAAATAAAAACAGTTATGGATTGAAAATTTTAAGTGCTCAATTTAAAAAAATTAATCCTAGCAATACTTTAAAATAGAGCAATAGTTAATGAAAAAATGGCTGAAGAGAGTGTCTATTATTACTACCATTGAACCATTCAAAGAAATAAGTTCTTGCCAACTTATTTTTAAAAGATATTGTTGCATAAATTTATACATTTTTCTTAAAAAATTTCTCATAATTCGATATTTTTTTACTTATTTAATGTTAACTTAAATAAATAAGTAGGAAAGACTACTTTCACTGTTTTACTATTCATGTTGAAAAATGAAGCTTGGAAACATTAAGATAATTTTTTCTTGAAGAATAGCTCCATCACTGTTGTGAATGATGAAAAGCTTTCGTAGGCCCAAGTTTTTCTCTGATGTTTCTTTTGGCTACTGGAAATGGCAAAAACAAAAAAAGAACGAATACAGAAATATAGTTTCATTGAGTGATGAATGATGCACTTGCTGAATCATTTCCTAAATATATGAAAAAAGAACTGTTGGACAGAAATGTATATATGAAATACAACTTTTTCTTCATTAAGTGAGTAAAAGGAATGTTGCTGCTTATTTTTGAGGAAAAACTGACATCTAAATACAAACTTTTTTAGAAGCCGGATGGTCTTATTAACAGTAAATATACAATATTGATGTAAAGTTTTGGATATTGTTGCAAAACTTGCATTTAACTGTGAAAAAGATCAATCTGATAATATTTGTAAACACCTAATATATATATATATATATATGAAAGAAAAAACTTTTAAAATAAATCTAGTATATACAATAAAAGAACATTATCACATTACGTAAAATTTTTAATGAAATTATGCGCTTTGTAAACATTCATATGTAATATTTTAAACAGAAAATAAAAAAAAAAATTATTTTATGCTATTGTGATTTTAAAATTTAATTTTTCATATTATCACAAGCAACTTTTCTAACTTATTTACTGTATTTATAGTACTGTGAAAAGGGAAAAACTTATTTTTACCTGCACTTAATAAAGTCTAATATGATTCTTACTATTACTGCATAATAATTTATATTAGTGTTTATTAGTATAGTAATTTATGCTAATGCTTATGAGTGTTGTTAAAATGGTTAAAGTTAAAACAGAGTCTGTCTGATATCAAAAATACATAATATTGTCCTTTTGTGTTTGATCCTCAGAGTTCTGAAAGAAATCTTGGTGAAAATAAAATGTACCCTTATAATGCGTTATTTCACTTTTAGGTAAAATTCTTTGTTCTGTATTTAAGTTAAATATACGACATTTGTTGAGATGTTAAGGCCAATATAATGCAATACTTTAATCTAGGCATTAAACAGATTGTGAGAGAAAATTATAAAGAGAACACTAAGAAATAATTCATTCCCACGATCCAAAAGTATACAATTCAGAACAATGCATACCTTTATACCAAAACTCGAATCTAGATTTTCAGTACGAAAAAAGGATTCGACGAATATTTTGATGTGTGGGTGGTAAATACGTCATGAGACTTTCAAATGTATGTTATACGCACTTTTTTACTCTCCGCAAAAGAAGGTAAACAGGGATCCCACCACCTACAATAGAATCAGAAGCAAAAGTTATTTGCCTTATACGTTGCCAAATTCCTCCTTTCTCACCATCATCAGATATTGAAGTCGAAATAAAAGTAGATTCAATCCGTCCAGGCATTTTTCATTTGGAACCACAGCTTTCAATTGATGAAAAAACTAATGTTCCAACCTTTGAAAATGGCAAGAACAACATCTTCACGGAGGGATCAAAATCAGGAAATCACGAAGGAACTGCGGTAGGTCACCTTCGGTAGGGACGGTTACACATCAGTCTGGTAAACGAAGCTCAGAGGGGAAAATTCAGTATTTCAAGAAGAAATCCTTACTTTGACGAAGCCCGTTAATCAAATAAATAAGCAACACTAATCTCCAGTCACTATTTGGTCTGACACCCAAGCATGTAATAAATCAATTTTGTACCCGACCAGTAAAAGTCCTATAGTGTGATCCATCCAAAATAATCTAATCTTTTTCCACACATTACCATCAGTTGAGTCAAAGCCCATATCGGAACTGCGGGTAACGAAAGAGCAGACCAAGCTGCTAAAAATGCCACCCTCTCAGACGATCGAAACTCAACTATACCTCTCCCGCAATGCTCAATAAAAACCACTCTCAGAAACTGGGTAATGAAGAACTAGCAGGAAGACTGGATCAATGGTAATACAGGCCGTTCCACCTTCGAATTTAAACCTTCCGTTTCTATGCATCCCTTGTATTGGTCTAGAAATGAGATACTTTTCTTCACTAGCCACAGATCTATCCCTACTTATTTAAACGTTCCCATGAATGAAATTTATACCTAGGATATGAAAATGTTTTACAACGGCCTTTTCACATTATCTGTTAGATGTACATTATTCAGTGTCAAAATCGGATTCTCTTGACCGGAAGATGATAAATGTTATACCCGGACCATCGGAAGATCTATTGTGTTCACCAATGGTGACAGGGGCAAGTAAAACATATTATAGTCTAGGTGAGAGGACGCACTAAATATTCTGTAGGATTCAATACTCCTCAACAGGTGTGGAATGGAAAAGATCGTGCCAGCTAATATATCGATCTCATCAGCTTTTCACCTGTCATGAATGGGTAGCCAAAAAACGTGCTATAAACAAACTAAAAAACAGGAAGTCGCAATGGCCTGGTTGGCGTTAGTGAAGGCATTGTTCACTTGACCGTGAGATGATAGGTTCTATAGTTAACCCATCCGTAGATCCACCGTGTTCCATCATGATGATTGGGTCCACGTAAAATAAATTATAGTCGCAGTGTCCTTCCAGTGGTTTACAGAGTAGGGTACCACCTCATGATTCAACCTCCTCACTTGAGCTTGTTCCAAAATTACTAAGCAATTAGCTATAACTAGCGGCTTTTTCAATCGGGAGAAACAGATGACCAGAAATGAATTGTAAAAATAAGAAAATTACTATTGACGGTACATTCTTTATTTTAGTGTTTATATTTCTGTTTATTTACAAATACTTAAAATTTCACGCAGTGGAAATTTTAGGAAAACGCGTGCGTAAAACTGTACGCACAGTTGAATCAAGATCAGAGAAACACTACTGATACTAATAATATATCGAAGTTAGAATTCATTGTTGCTTACAAAGATTTAAATGAAAATGAGAATACTACTTCTTCCTTCTTTTTCATTTAAATATGCTGTCATTTATCTTTATTACAGCAAAACGCTTTTTAGAAATAAGATTAGAAGTACATTTGTATCTTACTTTAACTGTTAGATCTTACTTCAGCGTCAAGATCATCTTGGAAAATGATTTTATATTTATTTATTTACTTATTGTATTTGATATTTATTTATTGTAATTTAAAAACAATTCAAATAATCATAGACACCAGTATGAAATAGTGTTTAACTAATTTAAGTGACAAAATCAATCTTACGAGTTTCTGTGAAAAAGCAAACAAAAATTACTCAAAGATATATTTTTTACTATTATATATATATATATTTATCAATTTATCAACACATCGTATATTGCCTAAATTTAAAACTTCCTCATTCATAAGTCACTTCTTTCCAATAAAAATTATCAGAAAACGATAATTGATTTATTCGATTATCGCGACTTTCAGTAAGCCTGAAAATTTGATTTGATGTTTTTAACAATTTCGCCCATTATTGTTAGATAAGTTCTTGTGTATATATTTCTTGAATTTTATTTTCTTATATTTGGATTTAATTTTATCAACTATTTTTAGCAAAAGTGTGACAAAATAGATTAATCTATCAGCTGACTATTGAACTTAGGTCAAGATTTTGTGGATAAAGTGTAGCTGCGATGTTTCCAACTTTTATCTAGTTTCTCACATAGAACCTTTGTGAATAGAATCAATGTTGTTGGAATATCATTGACATTATTACGATTATTCTGATTATTTACGACTACGATTCTTATAAAGAAAACTTTCAGTATTGTCTTGTTTTTTTATTTTAATAGAAGTAGAAAACATACAAATCTTTCTTTTAGATTTAAAGACATTCCAAATTAATGTAATATTTAATAATAACAGGGTTTCCTTTATAATCAACACACAACTGTTTAATTAAACATAGGGCATCAAGCTACAATTCTTTTTGCTACTCTGCAAATAATCTAAGCGTATTTTTTACGTACTGACACCTTGCAGTAACTATGACCTTTTGGGATTATTGTCGCTATAGGTGCTAGAGTGACTTCACTATATCACTGTAAGTATATTTCACTGATAGTGGTTCCAATTCATGTTTTGTAAGGGAGAAACTCAAAACATTCTTGACAGATGTATATATAGAAAAAAAAGCTACCACGTATTCTTTGACATTAATTGGAATCGTACCTACTTTCTATACCGAAGTACGCTATTTTTCCATGGACTAAAGTGTTCATAAATATTTTTGCTTTTAGTCTTACGTAGCTCATAGCTTAATAGTTGAAAGTTATTCTACTACTATGAGCTATGAGCTACGTAAGATTGTAAAGCATTTAATTGATTCATGTTTTCCTAGAATATTTTTACAGAGAGTTCGTTTGTCGTAATAGAGGAAATCCGCAGAATTCTCGAGCATCCTCCCCGACAGATGTACATATTAAAAACATAAGCGAAATAGTTATTTCTTGTATTGCTGGCTGATGACTGAGTGGTCAGTATTCCTGATACTCAGGTTATTGGTTCCAGGTTCGAATCCCGGTTCGGGTATAAATGTTCCTTTCTCTCTATGTTTCTGTGTCCTTTCTTCTGAGATGGTGAATGATTGTGGCCCACTTCACAAAATGGGCCTGTGGTAGAGTAACGTGGGTATTGCTACTTGCCTCTGTGACTTGGTTCACAGGTGCCCAACGGAATAACTGTAAACGAGTAGTAGTTTCCCCGCCTTGTGGCAAAAGGTTAGTCACTCTCAGCCGGCTGGTAGAAAAAAAAAATTCCTTGCCTTTTAACTATGGCTGAGATTGAACTTAGGAACTGTTGTTTTTATAAAGAGAGTCCTACCAGTAGGTTATGCAGAGTCCAGATTTAATATATGGAATTTCAAAAAACATCAGCATGGAATATTTTCAACGCAATTTAGTTTTGAACGCCATTGTATCGTCAGAAAGTAAAATAAGATTTTTTTTTTATCACATGAGTATTAATATAGTTGGTGAAAACTTCAGATTCCCCCAATTTTTATTTTTGCTGTCTCAAGAAGAATCTTATTACCATAATAATGCTCGAATCATTAGTGAATTGAATACTTCTCGTATGATATCTTTTAGGATGTTTTAGTTTATTTACATCATATGTTTTTTCCTCCTACTCATTTGAACTTCGTAAATTATTTTTAGAATTCTTCAAAATGCGTGTGTTTCATTAGGTTAGCAATTTCTGCGACTGATTCTTTTATAATCAATTGGATTATAGATTTTTATTTTCCTTCTATTCGCTGCCTTTGAAAATTAGTTTTTCTGAACTTTTATTAAGTTCTGGAAACACACTTTTAAACTCCATAATCTTTATTTGAAATGTTATTCAGAGAGGTTATAATTTTTTGGCAGATAAAATGGTTTTTCTTGAATTTTGCAATTTTTATATTAAATGTTCTAAATAAGAAAATACATCTATGCACATTTATGTATTTTTTACTTACATTATTACAAAGAGTTTTGATTAGATTGTTCAATTAAAATATTTTATTCTATATGTAAACAATATTTGAATTGTAAGTCAATAATTATCATCCGATATCACACTTGTAATTTATTACTAACTACATTTCCTTTCTTTCTTATGTTAAATTTAATTTCATTTTCTTTGTGTCATGTACAATTTAATTAAAACTTATTTCAGATGTACAATAAATATAATCTTATAGACTACATTTCTAGTAACAGTTTTTTTAAAAAATATTAGTATTTTTTTGGTTGGTATCACGCAATAGGTTTTAAAAGCAATACAGTAGCTCAGAAACTTCGTAAATTTTGAAACTGGCTTATACTCTTATTTTTTTATTTTGAGCAGTTATAGTTTACCATATCAATAATGTACAAACATGGGAAAAAAATCTTCGAAAGATATGATGATCATGGAGAAAAATACGAAGGAAAAATTTGATATTTTTCAGAGATTATAAAATCTATGATATCAACTAACATCTACAGATTTCAATCCAGAATTATCTGCTGGGAAAAAAATTGACCAATTACATATTAGGGAAGTAGCTGAGTATTAAAAGAAATAAGTAATAAGAGGGGGATATGGAATTTCTTTTTTCAATACATAGTATGCAAGTTCAAATATTAGAGCACATCAATGATGCGTGCCAAATTTTTGAATTTATCGTAGATTATCTCTAAGAGGACATTGTGCAAGTGCAGTTACATTATAATGGTAAAATACCGATATTTATTGTGCTTAAAAGAATATTTTCAATTTCTTTTAAATGAATTGTGAGAGATTATTTGGGTTTGTTTAAAAATAGCATTGAATATTTTTTAAATGCTAGACAACATATGATACATACATAACCCAAAGAGCTGAAGCTGCTGTAAGTTATGGCACAAAGATCATTATCGATATGATCCACAGCAGAATTTGCTTTTCGGGGAGGACTTTTCATAGACAGTAGACAATATTCACATGTTATAAGGGATGAACCTGGAAAAACTCCCATGCATGTAACGTGCATGCAGAAGGCAGAAAATCCACTGTGTCTCTCTTGTTCAATAGAGTCTGACATTGAATCCAGGATCTTACATTCTAAAGAATGCTTTTCTACGACTTAGTTATGGCGAAACTAACAATAATATATTTTACACATATAAGTTCTTTTAACTTGATAAAAGCATTATATTAGCAGTAATAACATAAGCAATCACTTTCTTTCTAAATTTTGTCTATCACTTGTCTAATTGATTTTATTCAAAACTTCGATCTAATTAGTGGAGGAATGATTTGCTTATTTCATGTAGTCTTCCTTACCCAAAGGTAAAAAATTTAACGGCCATATCATGTCAAAAACAAAAATACTTACATGAAAAGCATTTTTATTTTCGACATAATAATTGATTGCGCGGGTTATCATAATATTATATATATATATATATATATATATACATATATATTGCGAAAATTTCAGAATAATTATAAGAAAACATGAGATAACAATACCGTACATTTCTCGATTAATGTAAAAATGAACTTTGCATGACTGAAAAAAACTTTTCTCTATATCATCTGAATAGTATCTCTTTTGTGAAATTAAAAAAAAAAATCTTAGTTAAAAATATTTGTTATTGTTATCTTCAAGGTGTGTTGATTGTTTTAAACTTTAATATAAATAACAGATACATTAATAATATGTGAAATGAGTTAGAATAAATGTTTAACTGCTTATTAGTTGCCGTAAATGTTAAATTTTTTAGAAAATTTTATGCATTTTCATGCGTACATTTATAATATCGTATAGACATAACTTCTTTAATATTCATTTTATTTCTCAAGTATTGTACTATGTAAGCTCAATATTATATATATAGTTTGTTTTTAATGAAGAATCTCAGTTTTACTTTAATTATATAATTTGAGGATTTTGCTAATGAGTCATTACACATGAGCTTTCATTATTAATTTATTTAATTTGGGAGACGGAACTTGCACAAGTTCAAAACCTTTGCAATTCTTTCACTATTATTTCTTAAACTATACAATTTGTGACTTGTTACTGGATGTCCGATTGCCTAAATAGTTTTCTGGACCAAACCAGAGATCAAGTTGTTAGAGTCACATATTGTCATTCTAATTCGTAACTGCTTAAGTGTTTTTTTGGAAATTTACAGAGATTGTTAAACATTTTTAAATTTACTGACTTAACAATAGTTTAAGATAATGTGAGATTATCAATTACATATTGTCATTTCCCTTCTCATCAGGTGACTGATTCAAAGATTCTTTTAAGCATAAAGAAATCTTAAAACTTATCTTTAATTGTTTTCAAGACCAAATGAAAAATTTTACTGGAGTGATGTTCTAAACTACTAATACATATAAGTATAATAAGGTCTAATCAAAGGATTTTATCCGGTTTAGAAATAAATTTGGTAAATATTATTCCATTAGATTGATGAATTTCTATTTATAGGTACACAGCTATAAACTTTCAAACCTCTAAACAAATATTTATGTAAGCATAGTTAAGTCCTCAAGAATTTGGAAAAAGAAATTTAAGCTCGTGGCATGCTTAGTTAATTGTACGCTGAATTAGGAAGCAAGGTAATACTTAGTTAAATAAAAACTGGGGTTCTATAAAATTGTTCATCATTTGCTCTCAGCGGACAAGTTTTTTTTTTTTTTTTTTTTTTTTTTTTTACTATATTCAGCACACGTAGTTTTAGGTAAAAAATTTCACACACTTCTTATTGTACTCAAATTTAGTAGATTAAAACTCAAATTTCCAAATATTTTTCTCATTGTAATCTGTAATTATTCATTCACTTTGCTAAAAGAGTCCTTTCGTTTCTTTAGTTCAAAAGATCTAAAAACTATACATCTAATTTCTAGAGAAATTGGATTTTCTTTAAAAACGCAAAGAGAGAATAGAAACAATATATTTTTTTTAATTTCAAAGTAAGGGAAAAATTATGTGAACACTTCTCTAACAAGTATCAAGAACAACATTTTCATAAAGAAATATTTGAAACACAAAAAGGTAAAGAAAGTTTATTAAAACTATGTTGTGAAGGAAAGCACACAAGATTTTTTTAAGATTCGATTTAAAGTACGAGCTTTACGAGAACAGTATGGGAACTAAGTTAAAGTTTCTTCTTGAAGAAAGAAGTTGCCGTTCTAGTATACAAAAAGTCTGCCTTTAAGCCAATCCTTAAATTACAGGATGCGAAATTTCAGTTCTCACGTTATCATTTCAGTTTCGTTATGTTAAATATAAAAATTTAGTATTTTACTAATTTTTTTCTAAAGCCAAGCAAATACAGTTAGCTTTTCTACAAAACATTTCCTTTCTACAATCAAAAGCAAGCATTTATAAAGTTATGAAATTTTTTTTTTTTTTTTATAAAACTTGTTAATTGATAAATTTTGCGCGCGCGTCTAGATTTTCTTAAACCTAAAATCTACCAATTTCTATTCAGATGAACTCCGAGTTTCAGTGTTAAATTAATGGTGGAATTTCACGTAACAAAGAGTTTTATTCACATGGAACCCTTACGAGTTTTATTTCAAAATCTGTACATCTACAAGCTAATAATTTTTAAGGAAATTTATTTGTAACTATTGATGCAAGAGTTAATCACAGAGAGTTACATGGAAAAAATTTGTTAATCCTAAATATATTGGGTTGTTGGGAAAGTCATTTCGTTTTTCCAACCTGAATCAATTTTTTTGCTAGTGAAAACCAACCATTTTATGAGTATGAAATCATGCTACGACCAGAAAGATGGTAAGATGCATTGGACTAGAACTGACAGTATACAATCCAATAAAATATTTATTCGCTATACGTTTTTCATTTTCAATGAAATAACTTTCCGAACAACCCAATACTACCTGAAATTGACCCAGATTAAGTCTGCTTACTAGAAGAGATTATTAATAGGATATTGCAAATTAACATGTTTTTAGAAGCAAGCAAAGTTGGATGTTTAACAGTTTATAAACTAAGTCTTCTATCTACAAATTAGGAAACTTAATACCTTGTAACATCCCTTCACCATTATGTAGTTAATAAAATATAATCTGCAACAGCATTTATTATTTTTTTTTAATTTATTTTTTTTTTTAAATCGAAGAGAGTAACATGAAATACAAATTAAGAAACTTTAAAAATCTATGGAGTTTAAGATGTGTAATGAGAAAAACATCAGAGCAATTTACATACGTTTTATTTTAAAATCCATAAAACTAAGTTAACAAGGCATTTTAAAACAGTATAATTTGCGAATTACAGAACATTAACACAAACATTAAGAAACATCCATAACACTTTAAAGCATTTTAGTTTCCAAGAGGAGTGGTAGCACATCCAGATCATATTAAGGCACCTCTCACTTACTGACGAAGACTACTGACTTACTCGAATCTGTGCATTCCTACCTAAAAGTAAACGCTGAAGTACTTCCACAGAAATTAAAAATTCTTCATAGTTTAAGAAATTATACTTACGTTGTTGAAGACAGTAACGCAAAGAATTATTCAAAAATCTTTCCACATATACCGACAGTCGATGAACCAAGTTTACGTTCATTTGCCAGCAGACGTATCTTATACTAGTTTGTTCCATAGAAACATCTGTAATTTCATATATAGGACCTACACCTAGAATTAATAATTAGTATTAAATAAAATTTAGCTTATTGTTACTCAAACTCTAGAATACTTACCTTCAATATCGGGTGCTACATATTCATGCAAGTCGTTTAAGTGGTAGAGAATTTCACGCATATACTTGTAACATAAATACCATAAAGGGAATACTGTATTCAAAAGAGCTTTCTCTGGTTTCTGTATTCCATCAATAATAAATGTTTTGATAGAATCCATTTCCTGAAAGGGTACACTTAATTTATCGACTGAAAAGGTGAATTAAATATTTCTATTACATTTTTAAGATAAATATATTTAAGATTTTACCTCTTTTACTTCCACCCATGATAAATCCCATATGTTTCTATTTTTATAGAAGTTGTCTACTCGTTCACCTGAAACAGAAGATCCTGAGTAATTAAGAAAGATCATAGGTTCTTTTAGACTTACGAAAAAGTTAAATATCATTCTTACATCTTTCTCTCACATTATCAAATACAGTTCCAACTTCCGCGCATTCTGGGATAAGGCTATCCGATAACGGCTTAAAGAAGTCCAGAATTTTTGAAAAGAAACCTTTGCTTTTCGACTTGTCACTCAAGTCCTCTGGATTTTCAAGTGGAGGTTGTTCTTCCTCAGAAGACTCGTCACTTTCCCCAATGGAACTTCGGGAAAGTGAAGACATTTCAGGTGGCTCCTCGATAGATACTAAGGGAAGAGAAGTTTGCTCAATTGGGTCTTCACCAGGAGGCTGTGCTTGCTCAGTAGCTTCATCAGAAACAAGGGTCTGCTCAGTAGCTTCATCAGAAACAAGGGTCTGCTCAGTAGCTTCATCAGAAACAAGGGTCTGCTCAGTAGCTTCATCAGAAACAAGGGTCTGCTCAGTAGTTTCTTCAGATCCTCCGGCTCCTTCTTGAATTTCTCCGGGTGTTAGGACTTGATTACCAGTTCCTTCTGGAACTTGTATTCCAGAAGTAACGTCTTTGTCACCGGATGTTTTAGTTTCTCCGACCATTATTAAGACTGAAATATTGAAAAGGTTGTACTAAGAAAGTATGGAAGTACCAAACCAACAAAGTCTTAAACTTAGCAAGAAGATCGTTTGTAGAACAAATGAAGGTAAAAGTAAACGAAAGTTTAAATACATTAACGGGGCGTGAACTTTCTCAGCGAAGTGTTAAGTACAATTTTAATAGACATGTTCCACTTTTAAAATAGAAAAAACAATGAGTTAGTATTAATATGTCAACTAGAACTAGAGATACTTAGAAAAGTAAGAGAACTTTTGTCGCTCAACCTGTCTAGTGGTTAGCGTACCCGACTACAGATGGGTGGGACTTGGGTTCGAATCCTGGATCGGGCATGGGTGTACTCTCTAGTCTTTGTCCTTTCTTTGTGTGTGAATGGTTGCCTACCCTATAAACGGCTACCCATGGCATGTGTGTACTGAGGAAGTCGGACTCCACACCAAATATGGTTCAGTTGGAGCAGTGGAGCAGCGCACCCCATATTGCAAGCCTGCCTGGCACAAGACAACAACAACAACAAGTGAACATTTAACAAGCAATTTAAGTTTCTTCATCCATTCCAATATATATATTCGCAAAAACTAGTAGTGATTTACTGCAACGGTGTGAAAGATTACATAAAACGATATAAGTTACGCAAAACTAACCGAGCCTCGTTAGAGTTAAGACTTAGTTTTTCCTAAATATAATGCAAAAAATTAATTTTTCAAGCTTAAAAACCGAAAAATATATCATCAATTAGATAAAAAAAAATACAATTTTCAACAACGAAATTTTCCATTTTGTTGAAAAAACAAAAATTAGCATTTATTCAAACAAAAGCTTGGGAACGCAATATTCATACTTACCACGTTGACCGTGAATAAGCCAATTGATAATACAGAAAATGACCAAAAATGAACACCACACTAAGTACACACAACAAACAATATTTATATGTCTGTTTACATGATCAGAAAAGACAACTTCTCTATTGCGCAAATTTATGGTTATTTTTATTGATGCCATTTAACAAATATGTATAGCATTAAAATTTGTACTTATACCTCCCGTGTAGTATAGTAGTTATTGTTTTACTTTCCCATCCCGTGAATCCAGGTTAAAATCTTGGAACGTATGACATGAATAATTATAACTTTTAAAATAACTTTATTGGCGTATTTATAAAAGTTTTGTGTCTTTTCAAGTGTTTGTTAGATTTTCTTAAAGTATTGTGTCTGCTCACTAATGTTTCAGTACAAAGATGATTGTGATACTTCAAGAGCCCACCTCGTCATTTGACCGTGGTTCAAAATTACGAGAGACTAGTCTTAGAAGAGAACATAACATAATAATACAATACGCAACCAATTATAGGTAATTATTTGGGATACAACTTAAGAAATGCTTGGAGATTATGCAAATCAATTTTCTAAAGAAGTACTGGTTTCTACTGGTTCTAAGAAAGTACTGGATTCGCTGCATATTTTATATTTACATATGATGTGTATATTTGCATTAATGCACTTAAATTTCAGCTAAATAAAAATGAATTTTTCAAATATTTATTTGAGGCTTTATAAACTTTAATCAACAAGTATTCATACATTCTTCTCACACTCAACTGAGTAATTTTCTAGTTACCAATTATGTATTTCATTCCTCAATTTATCATTATCGTTTCCACAATATCTTTCTATTTTTAAACTTAATGGCCTGAATCTTTTACTCTCAGAGTTCAAATTGTTTTATGATTCTAAGGTTGGAGAATATCAAGATAGTCAATTTAATAGATGGGAAGTGTAAACATTTTGGCTATTGTGATTGTTCTCCTGCTCTTTTAGATGACTAATAGTTGACACATTTTTTCATTAAGTGTGCGTGATGTTCCTTACAAAACACCAAAAACAAAAGTTCAGTGGTATTATGTCAGGTGATTTGATTGCCCAAAAAGTATGTCCCTATGAACCTTTCTGTGAAAGGAACATCGCAAACAATAGGAAGAAACATATTTAAACTGAAAAAGAAAGTTATAGGTGTTAACGTGCTAAATTTAATTAAATTATCTATGGCAATACTCACTATAAATGAAAGCAAGCAAGAATTATGTATAAATGACATAAGATTGTTTATAACTACATTGTTTTATGAGTTATTAATCATCAAAATGTATCCAATATTTTATAGATCTCCTGTATTATTGTTTGAACTTTTTAGTAAACCGAATTAACAGTTTACAGATGATTTCGAAAAAAACTATAATAACTCTGAAAATTAAACCATTTTGAATACAAAATGTAAGTGATCTATATTTATGTAACACATATACTGAGATTTCAAAAAATAGTTTGCTCTGTGAAACTAGCTCAATCGTTCTTCATTTAATGATTTATCTGAGAACATATAAATCAGTTCAGTTACCTTTGTCTTTTAAAATTATTAATATATATGTTATTTAATATATATTTAATTTATTAATTATTTAATATATTTAATTATTATTATTATTTATATTAAAATTATTAGTTAATAAATTATTAATATTTAAAATTATTAATATAAAAATATAATGAAACTATTAATTACTATTTAAAAAAATGATATTTTGAGTTTTCTTACAGTTTTGAAATACACTGTAATGCATGATATAGAATAAAAGAATAATTTAATTTTGCCATGTAAATGTATATTTATTCTTTAGTTGATGAAAGAGTGTTTTGTTACTAATTTTCATTTATTTAATATTTCTCATTAACAACTTATTTATTTTAATTTTTTAAAATTTCAAAGCAAAAATATTTGAAAGACTTTTTTAAATTGAGAGACAAGTAAAATGAGGTTGAAAAAATATCATTAAAATTAGTTATTTTATGAATAACATTTTTAAAATACATGACTTGAAGTCAAAAAAGTTATCAGATTTCACACGTTTTACTGGTAGAGTTTTAAATTTAAGTCTAAGAACTAATTATAGAAATTTTACTTCGTGAACAATTTTAAGAAACTACTTTACAAGCTAAATGATATTGAGAAGAAAGATACTTTTTCGAGTAACCTGTTATAATTTTCTTTTGAGAGAATTTTGTCTCATGAAGAAATGTTGGCTTTCGCCTTACTTTCTTCAAGCGAAATAACCGGTAAAAGGAAGATTTCTCCTTATCTCATCAGAATATGAAATGGATTTCCTTTCATATTTTATTCCAATTTTGTTTTTATTTTTAAGAGGAGGAAGTGCGAGATCAATAGATAAGAAGAAAGAGATTGAAACTGAGGTACTTGTCATTCACTTAATATGAAGAAAAAGATTAGATATCACATTTGAATTCCTTTATATTCTTTGGAATTAAATTACATTTTACCACATTCTTTGAAATATTCAAACATTAGATTTATTTTTTGTAGAATATGTATATTATAATCAAATACTTTTTATTCAAATTCATTTTAAAATTTGAATATTAAAAGTTATTTAAATTAATTTAAATACTATTTACTTAAGTATCATTTGACAATTTAATTTTAGAAAAATATGCAGAAATGCAAAAATCGAATATTTTTTTATTTTTAACATAGTTTCAAATCATGCAATAAATCATCTAAATATGCATTTAGTAAAAATTTACTGATGCTTGAAATTTTTAATTTAATATCATAGATTGAATTTTTTAATTACAATTTTTAAATTTTTTACCACCCAATTTATATTAAATAATTATTAATGACGTAAGTACGACGATGAAAAAGTCAAACTAGTATGATGTCTTAAGGTTGAAGATCTTCAAAATGCGTGTCTAAATAAATTACTTTTTATTAGGAAATAAATTGCATCTATCATTAATTAAAAATTCGTTAAAGTGATTTCCTAAATGAGATTTTTATTTTATGATTTCTTACCATGTTAATTAAATAAAGCGCAATTTGATTTTTACTTTATTTGAAAGAACTATAGAAGACGAATTTATCAGTTGGAAGTAATGTTTTGTGATGTTTTCTTTTACAAGAAAGTTAATTATACAATTATTAACTGCTAAATATTTTTGCTAAATTAATCTATTGTGTATAGTTATATATTGTTGGTATAGTTATATATTGTATAGTTATACATTGGTTGTTTTAGTAATTTAGCATGTATACTTCTAACTTGATCAACATTGTATGTTAACATTATTTAGGACTGGAGTTTGAGGACTACTTTCTTATATAGTACATAAAGATGATAGCTGAATACTTCTGCTAATTTCTTAGTGAGAAAATATCTCCATTTTATTGTTTTAGTTATGTAAAATAATTGGAAGTTATACGATACACTTCAAATTTACATGACCCACTTTAGAGACTCACAATTGGTAGCTAAACAGTTTTGTAATGCATTCATCAAGTATATGATATTCATCACGTATGACGTTTATGACATTTATCACTTTTAGATACTGCTCAGTGGGTAGTCCAACAATTGAGGAAGCTGTTATGGTTTTTCTTTAAGTATCCGTTGCGTATTTATCTTAAGAGAAGATTTTTCGTGGATGCTAAGTCTGCTTCATGTGACAGAAGGGAGAAAAACTGGAAAGCTTTCACGCATCATGTGGACAGACATTCATTTGGAAGGCTAAATAATGAGTTCAATAATGGCTGGAATCGAATTATATGGACCTTGGGCCCTCAAAGGCCTTGTCCTATCATTTGGCAATGGTGAACCATACACCATATGCTTAGAACGTTTTATACATAGACGCTTGTTTTCATGCAACTCAAAAGAAAATATTCGAAAAATTCTTAAATAGTCACTCCAACTAATACTCTTATATGAGAAAAATTTGTTTTGTTTTTTATACTTTGACTATAAGAGAATTGAATTGAACTACTACTCCTTTCGTTTAAAGATAATTAATTTTTTTTTTATTCTATTAAAAGAAAATCTTCAGTTTAATGTTAAAATGAATACCTAAAAATTAAATAAAATGATTTTCTTAGTGCAAAAGAAATTTTAGCATTAAAAGGTACCTTCAATTCTTATATATAAATTATTATAAATTATTGTTTTATTACACAGAAAACTTAATTTTACATTGTTACAACAGTTAATTTTACATTGTTGAAAATACTGTGTGTTTATTGCAACAATGTAAAATTTAAGTCATAAGAATTTTACTTAAGCAATGACAAAATTATTTGAGAGTGAAAAATTCTACCTTCCAATTTCATCACAAATAAGACTGCTGTAATAAAATATATTTGGAATACCTATTTTCAAGAGTCCACAAAGTTTAATGTTAATTACAATTAATCAAAGATTTGTTTTGCAAGGATAACATCCATTAATTTACTTGTAACTATGTAAAATAACATAACTAATAATTATGTAAACTAAATGCATAAAAATTTCTAGTTAAAAAATTAGATTAATCTCATTTAATATGCATTAAATTATAGAGTTAATTGTTATACTACATACTTTCATATTTTAAAATACATATCAATGATCTCAGATGATTCTTTTTAAAATTACGAAAACCTCATTTTTTGATGGTTTTTGATATAACTATATATATTATAGTGATATATAATAATTTAGTATTTTACTAGTATTCAGGTTTAAATTTTTTAAATGGTCAACAGGAATAAAAATGGGAAAAATATCCAATGAATGGTTTTTACATAATATTTTGATTTATATAAACTTAATACCTATGGAAAACTGTTAATTTTTCCATCTCTTATTAGCAGTTACAATAGGTCACTTTTGTATATTTTTCAATAATATTCTTTATGTATGGCATTCGTATTTATTTGAGCTACAAAGCCTTAGAAAAGAGTAAAAACAATGCATAAATGTTTAATAAATTATCCCTAATCATTATTATAAAAATAAGGTTTTAAATATTGTCCATGAAAATAATTTTTTTATTTCCTACTGCTTTAACAGTGCCTTCATAATCATTGGAATATAATGATTTTATCGAGGAAATTCCTCTCAATTTTCATAATTAGCTGAAAATTTTTTTGATAAAATAATTTTTTTAACTGTGAGTTAGAATTCATTTTTATTGACTTCATAAATTTCTTAACAAACTAGAATTATAGTCAGTTCTTTGTATCTTAAATTAATGAACGTTTGTTTTTAAAACTATTGTTTTGTCCTGCATGATTTCAACTCAAATGAGTAACATGAACAATAACCCATGTTACATAAAGTGATGATAAAAAAGTGAATTATTCTGCGCCTTGGCACAATTTTACACAAAACTATTAAATCTTAGAACTGATGAAATTTATTATAATGTGAAACTGGAAGATGCGAGGAAGTTTTATAGGTGTTTTACGTGCAATAAAACTTTACAAACCACTTTTTTATGTCATCAAACATATTTAAGGAAGACGAATTAACTTAATCCTTTGGAAGTATTCCTTTTACAAAGTCATAAAATGCCCAGTACATTAAAAGCTATTCTTTTGCTAACGAGCTTTAAACGATGTTATTAGAGCGAAATAAGCTTCATATTACGCGTCTGAACAGCTGAACGGCAAATAGATCTAATTTCTTTTAACAGTCCACAACTGTCATTCTTTTTGGTTCCTGTGTGGTGATACTAGACGCAAAATAAAATGTTATATTCGAGATATTTCACTAAGTGTTAAAATTATATCTTGAATTTTAATAAATATTCCAGTTTGACGTCTGCATAATCACTGTATTATAACTGAAATTCATTTTAAGCATCTATGCACATTGTTGTTTTAAGTTAAGGCCAACATTTGTTGGTAATTAAATATTCTTTATATTTTTTTTATTACAGAAAATATAATACTGTACACAAAAAATTTAATCAAATAAAAATTTGCGAGAAGCAAAATTATTCAAAACAAATAATTATGCAATTAAAATAAGTAATTTAAATAGTATTTCCGAAGACAAAGTAAAGCAATATGAGTTTGCTCATTCTATAAATACATTTTACTGTTAAGCTATATTATATCACATGTTTGCAATTTATGTGTTGCAAAAAAATTCTAACAGATAGAATATACTTCTTTTATATTTTTACAACAAATACTTCGAACTGTTAAATTTTTTAAAATTAATTTACTGTTTAAGAACTAATTATTAACTCAAGAAAAGTCTTAGTTTTTACATCTTTTTTGAAAATAATAAACTATATCTTTGTCAGCAATATAGTATCAGAACACAGCACAGATTTCCGTTGCATATATTTCAGTCACTGTATGATTATTTCTTTATTTTGTTAGTATATTTCATTTAAATATTTTGTATTATTATAATGACATTTACATTTTCACGTTTTCAATATAAGTTAATCTGACCTGATGGTGTTTCTGGTACAGTTGATGCTGGTGCTCGCTTGCAGTACTGGCAAAATGTTTTGAAAATCGAATTATTAAGACATTCTTAAATTATAAACTACAGATATTCATTTAGTTAGCAATATTTACTATATAAATATAATAAAAAATAAGCTACATTTGATTTGTATCACATACAATTACACTCATAAATAATAAAAATTTATTTAAATGCAAAAAAAAAAAAAAGTTAAAATGTAAGAATTGACTTCTAATTAAAATTATTTCATGAACAATAAAAACAAATAATGCTGATATAATAGATGTTAAAAATGCAATGTATATTAATGTATGTAATGATGAAATGTAATGCAATATAATTATGAAATAAAGAAGTAATATAATTATAAAAATATTACACACTCTATGATTTAGAAATACTTTATTAAATACTGGGATAAACTAAATGAGAAGTATTGTTTTAAAAAGTGTTTTAAGAACATAGGCTGTATTGTATGAACTAAAATTAAAGTCTCGTATTGGCGATGTGGATAGTGTTATTTGTACGAAAACTGGTAAAAATATTCTATGCATTATACAGAGTGGGGCAATAAAATTAGCCTGTCGAAATATTATATTGCATTGCTTACATTTATAATCATATGTTACGTTTTTGGCAACAAAATACCAGTGTGTGAAGCTCATATTCTTTGAGTCAATAGTGAACAGTGAATTCGAGTTGATAATAGTAAAGGAATTTTATCTCTATCAGAAGAGAAGCTTCAGTTATGTTACTTTCATAAGGACGGTGCAACATGCCACATATCAGATCATGATTGTCCCATGTGCATGAAATGTTTACATATGAAGACTATCAACAAAGGCTTGTAGTCCCTTGAACTTTCCACTTTAATAAATGTAAAAAAGATAATTTATGAAATATAAAATAGACATTACATTTTACAAAGAAAGACGACATTTCAATTATTGTGCAACAAAAATTTTATTAAAGAATTTCTATCTTATATTAATCTTCGTTTATTAATTTTTATGTGAAATCAGCAAAAGCATTTTACAAATTTATTAATGCTTTGGGAAAAATAGTATTAAAATTAACATTATATTTTCTAATGTCATTTTACTGTATTTTTTCTCTATATGTATCACACTTTCACACAAATTGTCAGCAATCTGTGCAAAAATGTGATATACAAAGACATCACTTATCTTGGATTATAATTTATATATATTCAATATAAGATACTTATTATTGTAAGAATCATTTTTATTTATAAAAAAAAAATACTTATTTAAAAATTGTATAAATTTCATTAGTAAACTTAAATAATATCCTATTACTATCAATTTCATAAATACAATTAAAATAATTATAAAATTATTTGAGCATAATTAAAAATTACATGAGTAATTTGATGTCATTGGCTTAAGATAGAGAGTTTTATAACTTATTAAATATAATTACTCTTAATATTGCTCGCAGTATTCAATTAACAATAGTTAAAGTTTACAACAATTTTACAGTTGCATTTATGTATATTATTCAGCGTTTAATGTCTTACAATATACATCATGCATCAGAATATGTTATAAACATTTCAAGTTTTAAATTAACGAAAACGTGAAGAACATACTGTGATTATTTTAAAGTATAATGATTAATTTAAATGAAACAAGTTAAAAAATATTAGAAATATTAAAAACTATAAAACAAAAAATGTTATGCATTCAGTAATTAAATCTATGTATTCCTGTTTTATTTATTTGTATTTTTTAATTACTCTTCTATAAATACTCTGAATGTTCTGAAAATTGTGCAAAATATTATTTACAAAATTACAAAATAAATTGAGTTTTTTTGCAGAAAAATGTAAAACTTTTTTTGGTTTAAGCTTAGAATCTGTCAAGAAATTAAATTCAGCATTAAAGAAATTAGTCCTGAAATGACAAAACATAACTTTAATGTTTTTGGTTTTATATTTGTTTTGAAAAGTCAGCTGAAAAAGTATGTTTACATTAAAATTTTTAAGATTTCAAAATCAGCAGAATCCAGAATGTTTTCTAAAATACTTCACAAACTCCAATACACGTGGAAAGTATAATTCAACAGACAGATGCTACTGAATTGTCCTCCAAAATTTAAACACACTTTTTTTTTTTTTTTTTTTTTTTTAAACCCGGAAGACTTTTCGTATGTAAACCATGTCGCAGCGTTTAAATCCAAGATGAGATTTAGCTAAAAAAATAGCGCAATAAAAATAATGAAAAATAGTATGAGAAAGATACTATGATACATAGAAAGAAAAAAAATACAGGAAAAGACGCATCCCTAAAATAATAATGAAAAAAAAAAAAATGAAAATCGAAAGTTTGCGGCGGTCTCTTTAGAACTCCTTCTCAACCTAAAATAAGCAACAGTCTCGACTTTCTCGAGGATACGATGGGGGAAAAACACTGCGCGTTAGGAAGAGTAAAAAAAAAATAAAAAAATAAATGTTTTTTTTTAATGTGTGCTAGCGCTCTCTCTGTATATAATTATTTTAAAATAAAAGTACGAAAGAAAGTGACTGTGAAAGTGAGTTTTGAATGTTAGTGGCAATTAGCCTAATTTTGAATTACCTTTCCGTCAAGGGCGGATTTGAAAGCAGGGTGAGAAGGTTCCTAATGGGTTGATCTTGCGCCGTTTGTCTTTCCGCATCAGAGCTAGTTCAAGATCTTAATCATTTTGTATTAAATAAAGTCCTAGGTATAATTAGGAAAAATCTTTGTAAATTAAAAGTTAAACTACCCTATTCATGTTTATTTAAAATATTCTTCTTCCTACAATCTTTATTTTATTATTTACAAACACGATATTTATTGGGTTATTCTTAACTTTAAAAAGCTTCACTATTAGATTAATTGAAATAATTTATTTGGAATGCTTTTATTTAACTTGCCTTGTACGTTAAATATCTTTTTCAGTGCTTAGTTTTATATGGTGTTATATAAACTAAGTCATTATTTAAATAAAATGAATTTTGCTCCATTATAAAATAAAATTTTATTTTTGAAATTAACATCGTTATTACTATTTTAAATGAACAAAAAATGTACATAATTCTCCAAAATGTTCGCACCCTTATTGTATTAAATTGATAACTTTTCTCGTAAAGAAAATTGTAGGTAATCTGGTTTGATTTTCGATTTTTTCTTAGTATTTTATATTTCTCAATATGTATTTCTGTAGCAAATTGAATACATAAGGAAAACTTCATTAATTCAGTACAGTTGTTTTATAATTAAATGTAATGAATATTATATTACTAACAGTTTGCATGGATAAGCATAGCATCAGACAGTTGTACTGCAGGAAAAGGATACACTTTAATACAACATATATAACCCATTAAAAATCATGGAATAATATATAATTAAGATTCTTGTAGATTACAAGATGTATAGAACATTGTCAACGAAAATATATCCATACAGCCTAATTTTTGACATAATCTGAGGAATTTTTGACATAATCTGACAAAATCGCCAAATGTTATCGAAGGATTTATATATTTCGATTTTTAAAGTCAATATAAAGTTTTGAAATATTTCGTCAGGAGGAAAAAACTATACAATAAGGGTACTATTCAATAAAAAAAGGATTCCTTTTGAAGGGAACAATTTAAACGACAGTTTAATAGCTTATTTTAATGAATATGACAAACAAAGCATAAATAAAAATATTTGAAGTTAATTTTGTTATAGAAAAATATTCAATCTCGTTGAGTGCTTCTACAAGTAGGAGAATCAAATGATAACTTCATGCAAAAATTATTGTTTCATAGTAATTCACATATTCAGGAGGATTTATAAGCAAATTAATTTTCCATTAATGATTCAAGGTTCTTGTTATCTTAAATATAATCTCCTAAATGACATAAACGTAATTATTTAATTAAAAATAAAACGTATAATTTGAAAGTAATTTATGTTTTCATTTCCCAAAATCTTGATAAGAAAACACTGGCATTAATTTTTTTTTTAAAAAAATTATCTCATTTAAATTCGGGTGTAGCTAATTGATTTGAGTAATAATTATTTTAAAATTAATAAAGAATGCGTATAAAATTTCTATTATTTTTGTATTGCGGTATTATATCCCAATCGAATACGTATTATATAAATCGAATTTTACTCTTAATCCATAGAACAGGTAAACGATTTTTTAAATAATCATGCTTTTATGCGAATAACATCTCGGAACTTTATTTGAATAAATACGTCAAGATTTTAACAGATGTTAACATTATAATAGTAATAGTAGAACATTTTGACAATAATAGACCAAGTATTTAATTAATATTTGGAATATTAATTCTATTTATTTCATGTGATATAGAGCTATCAGTTCGTTATGAAAGAATATGCTAAAAATTATCAAGTTTGAAACTATTATAACCGTAATGATGTATCATTTGTGTAATAATCATATTCTAAAAAAATAAGTGATTATATTTATTATTTTTTAAATATAGCAAAGTAACTTTTAATTATAAGCCTATAAAAATAGGCATTAATTATTTTTTTTAGAATTGAAACAACCAAAAATTATTTATTACCAATGCGATTCGGTAAATAACTTCATTCGCATGAATTTCTAATTATTTGTTAGACTACAAGATCCTTGACACTTTTATTCATTGAAACATATTCTTAAGTATAGTTTTGATGTGACCATTAATAAATACATCTAAGATATAGAAGAACTGGTTATATTTGCATTTGAATAACTTAATCACAAGCTACACTTCTATGATAAAAACAGAATTAGAGGAATTTTAGAGAATACGATTTTTTTATAAATTTAATAAGGCTTTTTTTTTATTAGATATGCATATTAGCTTTATTGGAATGACTTTTACAGGAATAATATTTGGATAATTACAATTACAGTTAACAAAATATATCGAAAAACTTCTTTTCAATTGACGGTAGGTTTTTCTGTAAGGCAATCTTCGAAAACGAGTTTTAATAAAAACAAATAAATCCAAAGCAATATTATGCTATATTTACACATTTGTTCTATTTTTAAAATTACATAGTAAGTGAAATTGGTAGTAAATTTTACATTGGGAGAAAAAATATGTCACCGTTAATATCAGTTTATACAGTGATGATATATATGAAGCGAAAAATAATTACACCTGTGTAAAAAGGATTTCATCTAGTAAATGATTCATACAAAACTATTTGAATTATTTATGTTGTATATTATATATTTGCTAAGAACAATAACTTTATGAACTTATAATTAGATTTTTATTCGCCAAGAAATGAAATTAGGCTCTGCTGAAATTTAATGTGTCAGAAATTGATGGTAAAGTAATAGTGCGTGGGCTGTTGAGGAAAAATGAATAAAATTGTTGCTCGTCTGAGGTTAGATAGGACAAACCAGAAGGTCATACAGGTGCGACATCCACAAGCACATGTTAATACCCTTGGGAAACTTCTAATAAGGCACTCCATCGAGATTTTAATTATACTGTTCAGATCCTTGATACTGTTTGATGCTTTCAGAAAAGTTGTGGGTGGAAAAAGAGAATAAAGCACTCCATTCTCACTTGATTTCTCCCGAAGAGTGTCACTGATTCTTATTAAAAAATCTATACTGAAACAGGTACATGGGAATCAATTAGCTACCACGTTACATCCTGAATAAAAAAGTTAACTTCCTTTAAACATGTTTGGGTATGAGATATAATTGGTCTTCAAGCTTTGGTGAATTTTTTTCTCATGAAATGGATTCTGTAAATGTGAAGATAGAAACATAAATTATATGTTAGCGTAAAAGCTAATTTTAAATGATTGAAGACACTATTTTTAATTCTTAATATAAAAATACCTTTTAATTTGAGGGCATATCAAGGAAAATCATTCTTTTAGTGATGTTTTATTTAGATTTTTATCTGAATAATAATGAATGGTTTTCTAAATGCGTTTACAGTATTCAAATTTATTTTGTAAATATGATAGTGTTTTGTATTGTTAAAATAATTTAGGAAATTAAATTTGTTCTTAGATTATGTTTAATTTTTAAATTATTTAACGCAAGAAAATTATATAAATAGAGAGTTAAAATTACGATCTATTTGATCAGATTGCGATTTTTGCTGTTTGTAAATTTACCGAGTCAAAATTTTCAACATATATGCACAACTTTATGAAAGGAAAACTAAAAGTTTTATGAATAAAGTGTCCTTATTTAACTGAATTTGTCTTCTGGTTATGTTAATGCTTATAATAATTGTTAATTATTTTATATTACATAACTTGTTTCTGAGAAACTGATGTTTTATTGTTAAAATCTACAATTGTTATCAATCAGCATTTATACACACATATTTTCATTAAAAAATTGCCGTTTCCTAATACTGAGTTACCAACACTATTGTTCGCTTAGATCTTCCCACTGATTAAACAAAAAGAGCAAAATACTCTCTATTGCATCAGACAAATATAGTATTGTTCCTTTTGCAAAAATTTATTCATTTAAAAAGGAATTTGATATTGACTATAATTAAACAACATTTAAGGAAGTAATGTAGTGCTTTTAAGGAAATACTGATTCATTTGCACATTTTAATTTTTTGTATATAATATTTCAAAGAGGAAATGATGAAAAGGAATTTTTTGCTTTAATTTGAAGTTTCTGTAAATATATTTCATAAAATGTTTTAATTAAATTAGCTTTCCGTATCTCTAGTGTTTAAATTAAGTTTTTAATTTAATATTATATTTAAAAAATATATTAAAATAAAAAAAATTATAACTTGTTTAAAGGCAATAATGGCAAATAATAATTAGTGAAAATTTTATATTTTTGTAATTTTTTTATGTAAACTTATTATTTACTGCTCATTAGACACTTAAGAAGAAGCTGCGTGGAAAATACTTGCTTACTGATGTGATTTCGTAATCGCATATTTTCCCTTTTATTTGTTTTTTTTTTTGTGTATTGCACTCAATATATCATAATTTGTTTATGTATACATTCTCTAGAATTATTTTTCATGTATATAGCTTTGATGATAGCACATGAAAATATCTATTTATTTAAGTATTAATCCGTTCATATCTTAGAAAAATTTCAACTTTATACACTTTCATTAATTTTTAGCATCATAATGCTTTTGTAGAAAACAAAATCTTATTCTCAGAAAATTAAGAAGCATAATTATCATTATTGCTTGATACTTAAATTATAAACTAAGGAATATAAAAATGAATAGATGGATTTACCATGAATTTGAAACGGATTCAATGAAAATATAAATTTCATGTCTTTTTCCTTTTTAAATGTATTTTTCATTTAGTATATTTATTACCTTCCAAGAAATCTCATTTTACATTTACAAAAACAAATAAAACGATGTAGTTCATTGACTTAAAAGTTATTACGGAAATAAGATATGATGAGATCATTATTTATAAAATATATTTTGGTATCCTTAACGAGCCAAAAACCTAAAAGAACTAACTCTTCAGGTAATCTACAAACGAACATTTTTTTAATTGCTTCATTAACCTATTCCATTAGATTTGAAAGTCATATTTCAGCAAATCTATAGCTATCGAACCTAGAAAATTCTTTATTAAATTTGAGTAGCGGAACAAGCATAAATATACAATGTATTATTCATTTAGTTCGTTGACTTCATTTGAATGCCCCCTTTGAGTTAGTGATAGCGACGCAAACTTCTGTCAAGCAAGAAAAAAGACCTTGAAAATATCTGTAGGCAGTCGCACTGATTACATTTTCAGCAAGCTGCAAGTGACGAAAGAATATGGATTTTTTAGATCGACTTCTTCTGATTAAAAAGAGCTCATGAAAGTTGCCGCTTGTGTCATTTGGCTTCATACTCCCGTGCACACTGTTAGTACGTCTCAACATCCTTGTAAATGAACAGAGGACATACTCAATTGCAGCTCGTGTTTTCCTGTGATCTCTTGTCTATTTTTCTTCCATAATCAATTTAATCAGCAGCTGTCTCTATTGCACGGTACGTGTCACGAAATTATATGAACATGCGTTTATTTCTTTTATTTACAGTTAAAGAGTATTTTATGATGAATGTGGGATGAAAACATTATTTATTATCTTCTTGTACCATTTTTTTCTAATCAACTGAGCAGTGAATGAACTAAAAGTTCAATGTGTGATAAGATTGTTATTATTGCTTATTGACAACTGTTATTTTTCAAAGGTATGATTTCTTTTCACTAAAAAAAACTTTTTTTATATTCCCTTTTCAGGAATATTAGTTTCAGTTGAAAATCATATGTGGAGAGAAAAAAAGTGTCTCTTGTGGAAGAGTGAAATGTTTTAATCGAAACAAGTGTTCATAAAATAGAACTCCTTTTAAAATAAACTACTGCACATTGTACTTATGCATGTTGGTAATAACGATATATTACGTGAACATTTCTTCTACATTTACAAAAATTAAAATAAAAGAATTCACATAAAATATGTAAAAGTAGGATTTATTTTATATATATTATATACAAAAATGATGTTTGTTAGTATGTAAAGTTTGTTATTATCTCTCTGGAAAACTTAAATATTTTCATTAAACATTGCATTAATTCAGTTCAGTTCGTTCAGTGCAAATTTAACGAATTCACAGAGTCCTGACATTTTGGAAGTTAACGAACAGTTCGAATAAATCGAACAACGAATGCTTTTACGAAAGATTTTTGTGTTCGGACAACGAACTCATATTTGGATAATGTACTAAAACAAATTCTAATGAACATTTCTCTGCTCTCGAATCATAATGTGCAGGGTTTCCAAACTAAACAAAATCGTTTTCATCTCTCTTGAATTATGTTGGCTGCCTATTAAACTTCAAAGTTCTATATTTATCAAAAAAAATTCTTTTTGCAATAGAATATTTATAGCCATGTTCTTTTTAACGTTACAGTTAATGAATGTTATACTTGTTTTTTTAACGCCACATAAACAAAAAATGAAAAGGGCTGATTAATATTCAAGACTATTATTTCTAAGAATATTATTTTTTAATAAACTTACTAAGAAATTATACATCCATTTAAAATTTAATTTTCAGGTTCTCCAGAACGAATTAACCGATTTTTAAAAAAATCTGTTGAAAATCGATAATCGGTTAACGAACAATTCGAATAGGGAACATAGTCTGTAAACAGATTACGTTCGTTAACCAATCATCCACAGTGTATAGATCAAAAACAGGAAATGGCAATGTTTGTACAATATGCACTATTAATTTCTATTGTGTACGTCAAAATTATTTTATCATTCTTAAATCCTATATTTATATTAGTTATATTGCTAGCTTTAAATGAGCATGCTTGAAACATAAACTATTTGAGCTCAAGTTTTTCAAACTTTAAAGTTATATTATAATCTAAATAAATTTATTTAATAATTAATACTTTAATATAAACTATCTTAAAATATTTATTCCGTTCATATAATCAATGCCTATAATTTTCATAATTTATTTACAGTAATTTTTTAACGAAAATTTAAACCAAATACTGAAAATTTTTAAGAGTTTTGCATGACATACAAGAACTTTTGTGCAATACACACACACACACACACACACACACACACACACACACACACACACACATACACCTACACACACACACACACACACACACACACACACACACACACACACACATATATATATATATATATATATATATATCTCACTATCCTCTATATAGTGAGATATATATATATATATAGTGAATCACATATAGTGAGATATATATGCAGCGTATAGTTTACAATGGAATCTCAGACTCTCTCTATCTTGATATAGTACAACATCACAGAGTCCCGCCTGTAGATATCAGGTTTATTTGATTTCCAAAAGATCCACATGCAGATACATTTCCCAATCAGATTGTATATTGTTAGGTGATATAGTGGAACGGATTGCATGTCTTGCGCTATCTGGGTTCATGTCCCAAGCAAATCTCAAAATAAACAAAACTGCCCCCTAATCAAAATCAGTTAATATGAAATGTAGGACTTAGACTAGTGGCTGCGAATTTAAACTATTTGTATCCGAGGATGTAACTTACTGGATGGGAAGGCTATCCAAATCAAAACTAGTAATACTCTTGATAAAGTTTATCACTGTGTTGTTTTTTGCCTACAATAGTACCTGATAGTATCTTATCAATAATAATACAAGCGGATATGCGTGTCACATGTGCAAAAGTTGCTCTAATATCTGGCTTGACTATGAGAGCAGTTTATTGATATTCGCTGAGGATAATAAGCAGTTATAGGTCTCTGGACAATTGCTTGGTGAGTTTGGAATTGCTTAAATAGTAGTAAAATAATGGAGTGGTGAACGATAGACTATAAAAATATCTCTCCTGCATTAATTCATTTGATAACATTTGAATCTTCAATTGTTTTCTAGAAGTCCTAGAAACGTATTTGTCCGGATAAATAGTTTAATGAATTTTGAATCATAATGAAGAATTATTGTTATAAAGTAAAATTCGAACTTTATTTTAATAACAATTATTCATTACTTTCTAAATATTAAGAGAATTTAAATTAATTTAAGAATAAAGAAATATATTATATTTCATTTTGGATATCACACACATATTTTAAGTGCAGAAGAAACAAAATTTACATGAATCTATAGTTCCCTGACTTCTTGAAACATTCTTCAATTAAAAATGTAATAATAGATTGCTCGTTTTTTTCAATATATTCAGAAGGCTTACAGATAATATAATTATTAATTTTAACTTGAAAAAAGGTCTTGGGAAAAATTTATTGCTGTACACCAGGTATCCTCTGAAGACAGAAGCATCTCTTAACATTAAACACTAAATACAATAATTTTTAAGGTAATTAAACAAAAGCACTTCTTTTCCTGTTTTCCAATTAAATATTTACAGTTTTAAAAGAAAAATGTAATGCTTTAAATATATTAAAAACAATCATATAAAATATAAACAAGAATTTGTTAAAATGTGTGTAAAATACAAAAAAATGTAAGCCAATCATGAATGAAAATCAAATTTTAATGAATTTATTAACTCTAAAAAAACATTGAACGCATGTAAAAACTGATAAAACGTGGCTCAGCACGGAAAAGAAAATAATTATGTTACATTTCATTAAAAACGAGACTGTTAACGTGAAATCCTTGAATGTACATGTATTCATTTTCATCAGATATCATTTGATGAATGAAATAAATTTGAGGGTAGTTTTATGTGTCTGATTGCGTGCTTGATATCATATGAATGAAAGAAACAAATTGAAATGTACGTGTTAACATTTATTATCACCAAGGTTGATTTCTCTCGTTAAGGCTCAACGTAAAGAAATTTCGTTCCCCAGCAAAGAAATTCATTGATTATTTTCTTTACTCAGACTCACATATATATTCTGGATTAATACAGTTTACTACATCTGTTATGTATCACGTTAAATTATTACGTCTGATTTCTAGAGCAAATAAAGGAAATCTTTGATTTATGAAACCTCAATAGTTAACAAGCAGAAAAATGTTGTATTAAGGAACTTTCTGACTTCATTAATGATTTATTATTAGTGATACTACAAAGGAAAATTAACCTGGCTATATCTGTACATCAATTTATAAAAATATATTAGGCGAAAATGTATGTCATGTAAACTTAGCAATTGTATTACTTATGTAAATAGACTATAAGAATAGACAATCAAATATTTCGATATAAAATTTTAAATTTTTGGGGTTTGCAAAATTCATTTTAAACTCTTAAATTGAAAATTAATTGATATATTGTGTTTTATGAAAAAGACATATTTATTCTTAAAATTCCACAGTAATATATACGCTATGTGTTTTATACTTGAATTATCTCCTTAAATTTGCTTAAACTAATTAGCTGTTCATTGTATTATATGCGAGGAAAATAATTGTATATTGAAAATGATTCGAAAGAGTTTTCAACAGGTAACGAATGTGATTTCAAACTAAAGAATATTCTGTAGCATTCAATGATATTTATTTTTCTTATGAACTGTGTTAAGTGCTTCTGCTAAGGATGAAAATGCAAAGTTTAATGTAAGTACAAAAAATAAACTTTCCAAAAGTTTAATAACTCGATAACACTTTTTTTTTATTAAATTTATAACTCCAGTAAATTTTGTCAGAGTTTTCTGTTTTGACTACTGTCATTTAAGACACATTCCATATAAATGTGTCACCCTTTACAAAGAATAATAAATATTTTTATAAAAGTATCATAGCATAATTTTGATAGTTAACTGGTAAATATGTCATATTTTGTATTTTCTTTGAAACGTTGAATTCACCTAAAACTGTGCAAGAATACATTTGCTTGGCATTTTTTCCACTGAAATGAATATCTCAGTAAAACTATTTCATATTATTTTCAAATAATACTCGTCTGGAATTCTTTTAGTATGCAGACATGTAACAATATAGAAGTGAGGTATAACCCTTTCTTTTCCTTTAGAGTGTGAGGGACAAAATTCAATAAATTGCTTCGAGCATTGTTCTCTTCCAAGTGAACTAAATTTTGGACAGAACGCTACCCATAGAGCATTTCATAAAAATGAGTAAAGATAACCTCTGTTTTAGTTTTATGAGCCGTGAATAAATGCATTTATTGCATTGTTGTGGGTCATTTAAAAATAAAGTATATAATAACTGTAAGGCATTTACAATTTATAGGTATTTTATTCATGCACTGAATGCTTCTCTTTAATTAAATAAGTATTTTTCTATGATATTAGAAATCTGAAAGTGCTCGTTTATAAGTGACAAATTGTTAATAAAAAATATCAAATTTGTGAAAATATTTCCTTGAAATTTACCTGTCAAAATAATAATCTTTTTATTGAGAAAATGCGATAATTTGCCACAGCATTTTCCCTAAAATTATTAAGCAATGCATGCATATATGCATGGTTTTTCGCCTATGTGAAAGCATAATTTCTGTTTTTTTTAAAATTCTCTCACAATCCAATAATAGAGGCATTTTAATAATAATTTATTTGTATCATCTTTTTAAACAACTATGAATTTCAAATGATGAAAGTAAGGGATAAAAGATAAATCGTTTTACGCGAAATAAATACTTCTTTTCCCTTTTTTTCCTTTTGATTCAATTTCCTTTTAACAAAGTTTGTAGTATTTTGAAGCCTTCAAATTAAACTTAGCTGAATTTTGATTTATCCCTTAAGCATAATTAAATTATGCTTAAAGTATAAATCAATTTAATAACCTTTATTTCTTTAGATACTTGATGATTAATGTTACAATGAAATTCGAGCAAATAAAAATTATTTTAAATAGTTTTGGAGTTAATATGATTTAAAATTTTTAAAATTCCATATAAATTTATTATATGTCAAGAATTAGAAAAAATAGGATTTGAAAAATTAATGCTCAAAATGTAAAAAATATGTTGGAAAAAAAGAACATTTTTTTTCTAGATAAAATTTCCTATTATATTTCATAAATATATTAAAATTTAACACATTTGTTGGATGCTTTACAAGTTTTTTTTACTTGGTTAGCGCTAAGATTCTTCTCTTCAGCACGAAATATCCCGTGTTCGGCACCAGCCAGTGTTGAATAGCAGGAGATTATTATTGCGCTTTTACCTTTTGCACGCGTATTTGTCGGGATGGTTGCATGTAAATTTTCAGGGTTTTATCCTTGCGACATTAGAATACAACCCATTTTATAAGAAGAGTCCACTCGGAAATCAATTCATGTTATGGATAATAAAATAGCTCAGGCCCCATTATGCTACCTATTTCTCTATCAAACTAAATTCTTATCAGCAATATTCCATTTTTTACCATCATGTATTTTGCATTTTATCAAACTAATTATTCCAATACTTATTTCTTAGTTACATACATATAGTTGCATGTGATATGAACCCCCTATTCTTTTGAAAGGGGAAAAAGATTAAAATCTGGAATAAAAATGTTTATTATAATACCTATTTTTGAAATTCTATACATTTCATTTTAATTAATCAGAGTGTATTATTACACAAATTTAATTATACTTCTATCACGTTTTCTAAAATAATTTATTATTCAATTACGAGAAAAGGGAAAAATTTAATATCCAGTTTTTATCTGAGAAGTGCTGGAGTTTTTATAAGACACGTGAGCACAAGTTCCTTAAATAATGGAAAATTGAATTTCGATAATGAGATTGCTTAACGTAATTTTATTTATTTATGAAAATAAAGCAAATTCTTTAAAAATAATATTAAATATAAATTTGAAATATTACTTACAGTATCAGATGTGGCATTTTCTAATGTTTTTTAAACTATATTTTTAATATTTTCTTTTTATAGTTAAGCGAAGAACTAAACTGAAAAGAACTTAGAATAAAATTAAAATAAATTAATGTCACAATTCATTGTTAATAGTTTATGAGTATTAATACATATAAAAAGAAATCCCACGTTAAGTGAAAAATTTGAAACATGTCACTAACTTATGAATATGAAATGTAAATATGTTACCATCTGATTAATTCTCTTGATTTATAGTTAGTATAAATTAGTTTCTATGAGGATAAGAACTTATCGATGTTTACTGTGTGAATATAAGATAAAATATACTCTTCTTTTTTATTAAATTTATCTTAAAATGAATATAATTTGTGAAATGATTATTATTAAATTAATGTGATGACTTGACTCGAAAGATTCTCTGTATATGAATAATATTCATCTGAATATTATTTGTATGCTTCATTTAGGTGATAAATTGTCACGATTTTAATTACCTATTGTATAAATCAACCCTTGTATTATAAGGAAATTTTTGTCAATGTTATTTAGAAAAATTTGAAAAATAGAGAAATTGAAGATTACTAAGATAAAATTAGCTAAAGTAAAATACTGGGCAATATTTATTTACTTTCACCATTGTATATTTGCTTTTTATCATGAAAAAGTGCATTAAATTAAAGACAACTCTCTTCAAAATTTTTCAATTTTTTTTATATTTTTTAAAATTTTATGATATTGCACAACGGTAACTTAAATTGTTAATAATTTTCTGACAGCTTAAATAAATATGAATGAGCTACATATTCTTTTATTTTAATTTTTTATTGAACCTAAAGAAAGGCATTATGAAAAATTTATTTGTTGTTTTTAATTGTAAACATAAATGTCTAAAAAAGCTAGTATTTACCTTAATGTAATAGTTAAGGTAAATATTAACTTTAAGTTAAATTAGTATTTAAGGCTGAATTATGTAGAATGCTTATAAGAAACCTGACATATTTTAATGTTTAACTCATAAAAAATATAAATTTAAATTAATAACAGTAATGGTTAAATGGATTCAAAATATTAGTTTGGGGAAAAAGAAATCCATTATTTTTACGTGAACTTTATGTAACTTCTTTTGGATTCACTTTGTAAAAAGATTTAAAACAGCTTTCATGTAGATTTTTAGGTCTTGCGCGTTACGACTGCTGACATGCGGTTAACTTCGATCATTTTTTATATTTTAGAGACATTTTCGACGATGCTGTATCCACATGCGAGGTGCATCTCTAACATCAAAAATACCCGAACGGAATCGACGAAACAAAAATTGTACGTAACTGGTTGTTACAGTCTTATATAGGACGATAAACACCTTTCACAATTTTAGCCACCCGGCTATCTTTTTCGCCGTTACAAGAGAAAAACAAAAATGTATCGAATTTTCTGTTTGCTGTCTTCCATTTTTAAAACCTTGTACTCGTAACTGAATTAATCAAACAAAAAACCGCAAGAGGATATTTTAGTGTCAAATGTCACCTTTCCAACGACCATAAATCTGAAATTGTTTGATAGATACCTCACGAGATATCGATCACTACAGACGTCTACCGAAAAAATAATGGATTACTTTTTCCCCAACCTAATATTTAAATGCTCTTTACAATGAACTTCTATGCACATGCAATCAAACGCACGGAAAATTTGAAGGCAGTATTGAATTTATTCCAACTGTGAATAAGTTTGTCAACATGTGCAGTTGAAATCTTTGCCTTTAAGACATCAATATTTCATACTTTCTTCTGTGAATGATAGATATCCTTTTCAAATTTACTATGGATAATACTTAATGATGTTCTACCAAATGATCTGTAAAACCAAGTGTCAATCTGTAAAACCAAGTGTTTTTGCGAATTATCTAATGAGATGATGTACCATGGTTACTGAAAAGAGATTTGGTTGAAGTTCCTTAAGGTGAGAAAATGCAAAGCTTTCAATTATTTGGAAGCAAATGGCAGACTAAAATTATTTTCAATGTAAAAGTTTTTCTGACGTATTCGCTCTCTTAAGTTTATTCTACACAATAACCTTAAGGAGTAACCAGTAGTATTCCATTTGGTTTTCAGATCGCAACAGCTCACATTGTGGGGATTTATTATGAAGTTGGAAAATTCAATGCTGTTATTCTTCTTCTTAAGTAAATTTACTACACAGTCTATCCTGTTTAGAATTAGCATAGACTTCAAAGAATTGATCAATATGAGCTTTGTAAGCTTATTAGAACTCTTAATATTTTTTTATAACCTTCTGTACAATCAAAATTGGAATGTACAATTCTTTTGCCACTGATCCCATGAATTCTTAGGACTGTGCAAGAATGTCTCTTGGACATTCCATTTAGTATGTAGGGAAAATCAGGGAATATTTCTAAGTAAAACTCTTCAGTTTATAGAAACTTCTTTCGTCCTTTCAATATACTATTCCTAAACGGAAGCTCTAGTTCCTCTGCAATTTCTCTTAGTTTGAGTTATTGATTTTGTTTTGTTGAACCACCTTATAATGCGTTTCTTCTTGTCGTGAGTCATCCTTCATAATATCTGATTGAAAAAAAAACACGTTAAAACAAATTTCAAATAAACAAAAAGTAAACAAAACTTTATTCAAATCTACTGAAAATAGTACCAGCAATCAGAAATTAGGTCGTGATGGAAAAAAGACGCAATTTCAAAGGAACTGTTACAAAGAGATTAGAAAAAAGTAAATCGTCAATATAATATAAACTTTTACATCCATTTTCATAAGTCTTGTACGAAAATAAGGATTTAAAACAATTTTTTGTAAAATTTGCGGAAACTTTCAATTTGAAAAATAAAAATTAATTATATTTCCAATTATTTGCATGAGAAATTAATCACTCATTTTTTACAATCATATTACATAAGGGCAATTTGAAAAAATTACCTGCTTCTATCTCATTAAACATTATTTATTGTTATAAAATAATTACCCAAATTGTTAGGGGTGTATTTAAAAACTTGAAAATATTTCTATTTGAATTTTATTAAATCTTAGGTATTTTTGATGTAAAGTTTGCTAATTTTTTGATAATTTGTAAAAGAAGTTTCTACATTGTCATATTTGACTTCGCTATATTTTTCTGAAAAGAAATAAATATGTTTTCCAAAAATTATTGGAATATTTCCAAATTCTATGTGTTATGTAACTAATCTTTGGAAAAAAATGCTTTTCTTTATTCTATTTGTACCACTAACTCAAAAATGTTTTAAAACCAAGAGAGATTTTCTGCATCATTTTAGTTAATTTGATATTATTATCAATAAATTGAATGACATATAGAGATTTGTAAAAAGATATTTACATTATTAATTAAAGTTAATTAATTTTACATGCAAGTTTTCCTCTTCTATGTCTCCAATTTCACATAATGAAGTGCTAATTAATTTATAAATGAGTTAAGATTTATATTTATTTTTTTCAATCTCAGTCCAGAATTTAAGAAACCTTGAAAATTGAGTTTAATCGTAACATCTTCAATAACGCTTTGAAATTTAAGGATTTCCGTTATGGTCTGAAATTCAAGGTGATTCTTTGTGCTTCTATTGAAACTTGAGAAGGAAACATATTCTGTTAAATAAAATACAGAAATTGAATTTGGCTTCAATGAATCCAAAAAAAAGCTTTGGAACTTTTAGATTTTTTTGTTAACGATTTCTCTTTTAATAACAATTGAATTCGTTGTATTGACACAAGTTCTGATTGTATTATCTGAATTTTTTTTTCTTGAAAAAAATGGACTATTGTGAAAAGTGCTTCTCTTTAATATGCATCTAAGAATTTTAAAAATACCTCAAAGCATTTTAATAATATATTTTATAATTTTAACATATTTCAGAAGATGCTAAATACTAGAGTTGCGTTTTTTCATTTAAAATCAGATTTTCGACGTAAAATATTTAAACATAATACACTTTCATTTCTACATTAAGCTCAAACTTATTTGATTATTTATAAATTTTAAATGATTTTTTTAATGCTCTAATGTAATAAGTATGAAAAATAAAATGAACTTAAAATTCTTTTTTGCGATAAACGATAAAAAGTTTTGTAAATGTATTCGTATGTGTTAAGTAATGTTTGTATCCGTAGATGAATACATTGGAAATATGTCTTCAATTTTACAGCATTGAAAACATTAAATTCATTGTTACACTAAAACATTAAAACAGTGTTGTTTCTCGATATAATTGATAGTTTAAAAGTAAATTTTAGCAGAAATGGTGATATTAAAGTGATAGATGCTCTTATACATTAACGTAATTTTTTAGTATATTAGATGAGTATTGTTTAAACATAACAAAAGAAGTATTACCCTCTGTAGAATATGCTTCTGCTTTTCATTTTGTTATATAAGTTACTAAAAATGAGAGTTATATAACTTATGGGTGATGTCATATAATTGTTAGTAAGGGTATTTTTCAACAAAAAATAGTTTCTTCAACCCAGGATGTGGTTTTGGGGGATAATTTTTTTTATCTACTTATTTTAAGGCGTGAATTTTTTTTTCTCAGTACTTTGCATCGTCTGACAGAAATAATTATTTTCGGGATAAAAAGGAGAATGCATTTACCTGGCAATCTTCGTATGAGTCAACTATTACTTAATTTGAAAGGAATTTTGCATGAATAATTGCATGAATTTTGCAGAATTGGAATTTTGAAATTGAAAAAAATAGAAATAAGAATTTTGCATGAATAACTACTAGTAATTTACCCCTGAATTTTATAATTTACCAATTATAAAATTCATGGGTAAATTATTAGTAGTTCAAATTGTAAAGTTCCAAAGATATGCAAGAAGAATTTTAAATAAGCAGAGTATTTCACTTTTACTTTATCGAAACTAAAAAAAAAAATTTCTAATTCTTAATCGATTCTTTTAATTACACATAAAAATTTTAAAAAAATGTTTTGGAACTTGTACACTTTTACATTGTAATATAACTTGTTTTGTAAGTAGTCTAGAAAGTTGAATAATTGAAACTTTTAGAAAGGAATTTCGTAAAGGATTTACGAAACATTAATCAGTACACAATAAAAAAGGGAATTAGGAGACGATAAATTTTCTGTGATCATGTAGAAAACTTCAGAAGGAATTTCTCATAAGAAAAATAACTCTTATTTAACAAGGGTAACTACTGTGCATTTGATGCAGTTGAATTCCTATGATAAATTTCTTCATATTTTTAACAAACACAATAGATTCTTAAAGATAAATCTCCTTAAACAATTGTAAATAAATATAACAAGGAAGTACTTAAGTTACTTACAAAAATTATTCAAACAGTTTAAGTAATTTTTATCATATATTTTATAGCGATTTTTATAAGCTGTTTTCAAAGAACTTTAAAAGGAATTAACCCTTTTCAGATAAAAGAAACTCATAGTAGAACAAAGACGTTTTTTAACATTCCTGTTAGTAATTTTTGCTGAAATATGGTGACATTTCCATCTTTTAATGTACATTTATTAAGTTGTAATGATATCTGATTAATTGATTATCTAGTTATTTGTTAAATGTTGATAATTTTTCTACTTTGAAGTTAATTATTTTGAACTTAACTAGAAATATTGTCATTGAAAAGTTAGATAAAAATTTTGTTCCTAAATATTATATGTTATGTTCTAATATTAATATTATGTTCCTATAATCTGATCCTAAATATTATGACGGTTGTTATTAATGTTTTTCTTAACAACAACGAATGATTCTAATTTTTTTAACTTATCCTTAAAACATTAGCAGTATATTGAAAGAGAAAAAAATTATGTTAGAAAATTTAAGCAAAATTTATTGAATAGAAATATATTTAAAAATAAAACAACATTATAGTAATTATTAATTTTCACTTTATAATATCAAGACTTGTTTTGCAATCTAAAAAATTGTAACTATGTATCAGATGCTAACATTAAAAAAAATGAGTCAAGATTTTTAATAATTATGTAAAATTTTTTTTTAACTGATCAGAAGTATATTTTATATGAATACATGTTTGATTAAATAAATTTAAGAAAATACTGTAAGGTACTTCATCCATTCAAATGAAGGACTGAAAAATATAAATGGAAGATGATAAATCAAACCTCTAAACCTACAATTAACTCGTTACACCATGACCTTAACTATGGTACATATTTTTCCTATATTTAGATATGATTCATTACTTACAATTCAAGAATAAATTATTTTTTATCACCGTCCAGTGGTTTGGTTTTTTTAATAATTCTCATCATTCAAAAGAAGTTAGATTTATATTTTTTAATATTTTTCATATTTATTTTTATAATTTAACAATTTAAATGCTCTTGACATTCAATAATAATCCTCTTTTATGAATTTTTTTTTCTACTTTTTCCTTGTTTTTAACATTTATTGCCTCCATGATATTAGTCTATGTTACATAATTTTCAGATGGCGTTATCAATGTCTATTTCCGTAAATGCAACCATCAAATGTTAAGAAATTATATAAAACGTTTTATTTCTTCAACTGATATACTATAGAGATCTCTAAATGTAATTAGATTACTTTCTAAAATGAATGTTTTACATTTGAAAACTAATAAAAATCTTAATTCGACGAAAAATCACTAGTTAATAATATTTTACCTTATTTCATATATGTAATCAATATAGTTAAGTCTCCGAAAAATTATTAAATTTGAATTCTTAAATTTAATTCAAAGCATAAAATAATTAAATACTATAATTTAAGAAGCTCTTTTAAATTTTAATAGAATAGAGCCTAACATTTTAGTAATTAATAGAAATATTCGTATTTGATCATAAATCACAAGTTATTTTCTCCCTTTTTCTCAAATATTCCGTAGATAATTTTCATATATTTGCAATTCATTAATGTACAGAGTTGATGACATTTTTGTAAATATTTTGTAAAAGCCCGATTTAAGTTGATCATTTTACTAGCAATATAGATTGTTATATATCTTGCTATAATTTCAAAAGCAATTTAATTTTATTTGAGTTCTTGTGTTTTAAATTCCTTGTATTGTAGTTATAAAAATACCAAAAAATTTTATAAAAAATGTTAAAACACCTCAAAAACTACAATCGTTTCGAAAAAAACTTTATGGCTGGCAATTTAGTTATCCTCAAATTTTCTAACATTTTACGTTGAATGTCTGAATGTGACTGGAAGTCATAATAAAATAAACTTATTTACAATTATAGTACATAAGTAATTATGTACTATTTATAGGTATTTTGTCATTAAAATAAATAGAAAAATTTTAAATACCATGATATTTTCGTTAAGTAAAATTTCTTCATAAAAAAACTTTTCAAAGTCATAATACGAAGATTTACTTTCGGGAATAGTGTTGCGTTTCTTTAATAGTGACAAATTATAAACTCACATTAACATAGCATATTGCTGGAGATTGCATGAGTAACCACTCTCAGGTGTTGCTTGGTAGTTCAGGTGTGGTCTTCACCGGATGGGAGTTTTAAAGAAATGAAGCTAAAACCATTATGTCAACCATTATTGTAACCATAAAGTTTCTTTTAGCAACAATTACAAAAAACGCAGAAGTATTTGAAAATTTGCAGCTAATTCTTAATTAGCTCAGTTTTGAATGTATAGAAATTTTTAAAATTTTCAGTAGAGTTTTTGATTTTATAAGCGTGTAACTTTTTTATGTTTTTCTCATTTGGTTTCTGTGCTTAACATGCGTACAAGAAGTGTATGTGATATATATTAAGTTTATGGTACTTATCATCTGAGTAGACCACTGTCAGTGCTTGTAATAATATAATTTTTTATTACCATCATTATATACATACAGACCATAATACATAAAATTACAGATTCTTTAGAAATAATCAGATATTTAGAAGGAAGTTTATGTTCATATACTTTGAATATTAGCTTACTGGAATTTAAAAATAGTCCTATCTTATTCAGATATGAAAATATTTAATGCTTATTTCATATTTTTATAAACTTTTGGTATGTGAAGTGAATATAAATGAAGTTTAGCAAAGGTATCAGTTGGTACCTTACCCAATGAAAGTATTAATAGCTGAGGATCAATACCTTACTTTAGCTTTTTTATGTTATATTTTCTTAAGTTAAGTTGACTAATACCTTTGTGATTTAAATTTTTCTCGTGCAAAAATTATTCTCATTAAAGCTTTAACTTAGCATAATTTCCGCAGGTTTTAATTATCAATGAAGTTTTCCAATAATTGTGAAATATTTTGGATGATAATTCTACAAGTAGTTTATGCGAATTGTGAACTATATGTATATTAATATTTTAACGTATATAATTCTTTTTCATGGATATGAATATTTTTATTAATAATTTCAATAAAGGTGTTACTTGATTTCAAAATTCATTGTACAATCACAACGAAAATCGTTTCTAAGATACATTTTTTCTTCAAATATAGAATTATCAAAAACTACAAATGCTTCATTAATAACTTAAGTAAAAAGAAAAAAGTAAGAAGGGCACATATACATTAGAGATCTTATTGATTTTTTCCTCGCTTCCGGGAAACACTTAATTGAAGAGAAACTGTCCTAAAAAATGCAACGAAATCCACCCGTCTTCACGAGATTGCAGATTTATTTTTTGTGCATTCTTGAAATAAGAACAATTATTTTTTCAGTTTCACTTAAATATGCATTCTCGTGTTACTTAATTACGGATTTAAATCAAAAAATATCTTTGTAACTGATAGTTTAACAGTTAATCTTTTTAGGTTTTTTATATGTTGACTTATTTTGAGAATTTCATAAATATTTAGATTTCTGCTCAATTAGTTTTTTTTTTTCCTTTTTAATACAAAACTTTATTTTGCAAACAGTCTTGTATTTCTTCTGATTTTTCTTTACATTTTAACTCATCAACATAGATTTGAAATTAATACTTCCTTTTATCACATTAAAATCAAGAAAATAAATTTTACTAATTAAAAAGACATGAAAAAAATAATATAAATGAATGTTTAATTTTTCAATGGAATCCAAGTAGATAAACAATGATACTAAGAATGAATATTAAGATTTGAACCATTTCATGAATTGTTAACCATTCAGTTTAAATATTGATTAAATTTTTATATTAACTTTTTCAATATTATCAACATTAATTATTTCATTATATTTTTACATTGATTCATTTTTAATAAACGGCAATAATATGTATACATGCAAAATTTCTTCATAACTATTAATATTTTCACATAAACGCTTAATGAGTAGGATAATATTGAATAGTATTTTTTCATTAATTTTGTTTCTTTTTTTTTCGGGTTGGAAGCAACAGCACAATAGCAGGTAATCAAAACTTCGAATTGATGCCAAAATTTCCATCTTAATTCTCTTGATTTAAACTTAAATGCAAAATAGTATAACATTATATCCAGTAACAGCTTGAAAATAATGACTCTTTTAACCACATTGACATATGTGCTCTTTTCATTTGCCCTGAATTTACGATTATAGTTAATTTTAAATTCCAGAAGTGAAAAACTTTAATGAAACAAAGATTAAAAGACCTGTGTTACAAAATTAGTACAGATGCCGTTTTAAGGGTATTTAATTGTAATAAAAATATTTTATGTATATATATTTATTAGATATTTGAGTATGATCGTGATATAAGAAAAGAATGTAGCACAATTTTGTAATACATTAAATAATGTTCTACATATTTTCTAAAGCATCATTGTAAAATACGATAAAAGTTTTACATAGAAACTTTAACATTCCATATATAATGTATGCGAAACGTTAAAGTTGAAATTCTACTTAATGACTTGCGTAGTAAAGCATTTCATTTTTTGTAGTTGCTTTACATTACAATTAGTTAATGATTTGAAATTCTGTGTTTCATTAGAATTATTTCAATTTTTATGGGATAATTTTAGACACGTTTTATTGAATTGTCTGTTTTTACTTTTCCGTGTTTTTTCACATTTTTTCCATTCAAATGAATGCACGTGAAATCAAATTACTTTATCCGGTGCCTTGTTGCATTTAGTTCTATTCAATGAAAGGTTGTTTATTATAAATTCTTTATATGTAGTATTCTTAAAGTGAGCAGTAATATAGTAGCAATAAATTCGTAATATGAAGTGAAATATATTTTTCGCTTTAATACATTTCAATACTATAAGAAAAATATTTACAATATGATTCCATAAATAATATATATTTGTGGTATATTTTATATTGGTCATGATTACTATAATAAAATATTTTAGATCCATTCAATAATTGTATTGTTAGTCCTTTCTCTTATTTGAAATGTTAGTGGAAAGAAAATAAGAGAATATGTTTTCGATGACATTTTATTTAAGTTTTAAATATATAATGCATATATAAATAACTCAAAACATTAAAAGTAAGTACTTAATTATGGCAGAACATGTATAATAAAAATCAGTTATTTGTAGTTAAAGTTACAAAATCAAATAAGTTTAGACTATACTTTAAGGTACCCCTTTGATTCTCGCCAAGTTGTGATCACGATTAATCGCCAAGCTGGGCAAGAACGACTCGTGTTCTGATTGGCTTAGATCCAGTCGAGATTGTGATTGGTTACCTGTTTGCACTGTAATCGGCGCAAACAGGAATGGTGCCAAAAAAAAAATCACCAAGTTCGCCAAAGGGCATCCTAAAGTATAGTTTTACCTCAAATAAAATACATTTTTGTTAGTTATTTTAAATAGAGTTTTTATAAGAACTAAGCAATTATATCTGAATGCTAAATACAGAAACCAAAGTAAATTGAAAAAATGTCCAAACTTAATATTTTGTAAAATAAATTGAATTAAATTTACATACTGAAACGAACAGTTGATATTATTCTTTCAATAAATATTTAAAATAAGAAATTTAATCTATTTTAAATTTAAGACATTTATTTGACAACATAATCATGTGCGCTTAAAAAAACAAGCTCAAATACTTTATCATTTTTTTCTGACTAAAAGGCAGTAGTAAATAAAATACAGCTATTTTAAAATTTTTCTTTGTATTTATTAAATTTACATTGAATTCTACTTTACGAAATTCAATCGGAGATAACAAATAAAATATTTTTGCGTGCTCTAAGAAGTTGTTCTTAGTGGAATCATTCCTATGAAAAGAACTATTCATAAAATAAGTCTTACACTATTCAAATATTTTTTAGCGAAATGGAAGAAATATTTTGAAAGGAAAAGGAAAGGAAACTTAAAAATTGCTTAAATTTAGTTCTTGTTTGGATTTATTATGATATTCCCGTATTGAGTTTTAAACTTACGTTTTATGTTTAAAGTAACATTCTTTACCAACTAAATTTACGTGATTATCTAAAGTGAAGTTAATTATTTGTGACAATTTCATTTTAAATTCTTATCTTGATTTGCATCTGATGTGAGATATTTAATATATAAATCTCATTATAAATTTACATGATGTTCTAAAAGCTGTTTTTAAATATTTTATTTGTATGAATTTCAGAGTTTTCTTAATTATTATTTTCTAGATTTTTCTAAACGAAACTTTTTAGCGCAATTGTAGTACCATTTACTAATATTTAAATTTAATTTTGTGTAATCAGTTTATAAACATTTTTATCGATGAAAACATTTATAAAAAGAGCAGTTTTGATAAATTAATATTTAATGTAAACAAGTTAGATATCATTTTGGTATTTGATAAATATATTTGAGTTATGAGATTTATTTCAAAGATTTTTTCCAGTTATTAATTTCATTTCCAATAAGTTTGTACATTTATTTTGCTATATATATATTTAAAATCAATAAAAACATTTGATTTTATTGAAGGATATTTTTCTTTAATTCATCTGATTTTTTTTGTAATCCTTTCCCATTTATTTTCGCTCATTATTAAAGTCTTTTATCTGTTTTGGGATAATCAAATACCTTTTAGTAGCCAAAGGCAAGTTCATTGACGCCTCACTGTGCAATAATTGCAACTTTTTTTTCTTTGTTCTTATCACTAAACGCGGAGAAAGTGTTAGTTTCACGGATACTTGAGATTTAGAATATATTGTATCATGTTGGGAAAAGGCTTATCTGAATCGTTGTTTCCTCACCCTTTCCAGACCAAGAGTGAAGAAAGAGTTTGAAATGTAAGGTGAAAGTGTATCAAACACATGTGATAATTTTTTCCCTCGGATGAAAGATCGTAAATGCTATGAGGGCTATTTACAATCAACAGGCATTTCAAACTCTTGGATTTTAACAATTGCTGTATTCAGTTGAGCGTCTTTCAGCAGTATCTCGCCCTACGTTTTATCAACAAAGTCAGTGTGTTGATAGAACAACATCTGTGTTTTCCCTATAGAAAAATCATTATCTCGTTAAAAGTTCATTGTCTCGAAAAATATCCTTTTGTTTTTTTAATCTACTTTTATTAAAATATACACCACTGATAATATTCATTAATTTAATATTTTCTTGCTATTATATTAAATTAATGAATATAATTTGAAAATTTGAATAGTTAATACATGTGATTGAAAATTTATCAATCACAATTATTCACTATTACGGTAGGTAATTAAATCTTCGATAGTTTATGAATTTTGTTTTTCTAGAAAAAGAAAATATATGTCCAACAATTATCACCTTATATATTTTTATGTTTTAACTAAAAACCAACGCTAATTAAAATGTAGTAAATTTAAATTTGAGAGTATTAAATATTATTATTAGGTAATAAAATTTTTTGAAATGAATTAAAGAATATGCTTCAGAATGTTAATATATATATGTGTGTGACATGATTTGTTTTATGAACAATGAATTAAATTCAAAAACTATATGAAATAATAGACTATTTTTTCAATTATATATATGGGAATCTTTGTAGATATTAAAATGGAAAATGCTAACAGAACAACAAAATACAAATATGTTTACTAGGAGAAAAATTCATTAAATAAATTACAAGTGAATTGATATTAAATACAGCTTTTTGAGATATTTTATTAAGTTTGCCTTATTAAATACACACTTCAATAAACAGTTGTTAAATGATAATATAGTATGGTGTATATTGAAATTTATAAAGATATCCAAACAAATGAAATTAAGGAAGCAGTTTAATCTCAATGTATTTTCAAATATTAAAGTTAACGACGGAATTTATAAGAAAATAGAGAAATATAACTGAGCTGTTAAAAATTTTTTGAATCAAATCTTTATCGGTTTTATAAACGCAAATTTGTTTTTCATAAATATAGAAAATTGCAATAAATATCATTATAAGGAGGTGAGGTAAGGCTCTAATAGAAAAATCAAATTTCAAATTAAAATGTTTCAGCATAAAATTATCTCATTTAATAATCTATTTAATTTATTTCTCTAGCTAAACTCAAATTATATATATTATATACCAAATTATATACAACTGAATATTTGTGACTAATCTATGTTAATAATATTCAAAATGTTTTTGAATAAATGATAAAAAATACATATAAATAATACAGGTAATATACAAACTTCATAGCTTCCAATGTAAATAAAGATAGCCATTCTGTAAAAGTAGAGAACACTATAGAAAAAAAATCATTTGTGCAATGACCTTGTAATTACCTTTAGAACATTTAATAAAGTGAAAGATTTAATTACAAATTTTGTAATTCAACTGTAATCAAATTACAAGATTTGTTAATTATGTATTTTATTTTTTAAGCATTCATTTGGACAGTTTACATACGTAGAAACTATCTCAAGTGTTCTTTCAATCAATTGAGGTAGCTTCTTTAATTCTAACATTGAAAGATACCAACAAATGCAATTGTAGTTTGAAAAGGTTATGCTCTTTTGAAGAAAAACATTGTATGCGAGTTATTATGTTGACTTTATTATGTTATATAAGAACACAATTACGTAAGTTTCATCAAAAATTTACATAAAGATGAAAAATCACAGAGAATCGTATAAATATATCGTTTTATTCAAAATCATGTTTGCTTTCATTTCAATTTTTTTGCGTTTTCTCACAACACATGCAAAAAAGTTTCTTATGGTAGTAAATTTTTATTTATCAAAATATCTCGATTCTTGAGAGTGAACAAAAAAAATGTAAATTTCAGTTTATGGGTAGAGTATACATATCGATAAATCTTGATTAAGATTCATAGACTAAAAGGGTATCCCGTTTCTATTTTAACACTTCTGTCTTACGCGAAGATTGAAGTGGATATATTTCGTCCGCTTCCTTTCTCAAAGCTGCTTTGAGCCCGATTCATACCTCCTCACTCTTTCTCTACGGAGCTCCTCTTACCAATCTAACAACTCTGAAAGGGTTATCTACAAGTGCCACTCGAAACGTTAAGTGAAATTATCTTCCTTCTTATCATGGTCTCTAATGAACTGGAAGAAACGTTAAACGTTTTCTTCTCACTACCCTTTTTAGTTCTACTTCATAAAATAAAAGATGTAAAAATAAATGACATCTCGCTTTTTTTCATGGTATAATCTGGGGATGCTTGTAGAAATTCTCTTGAAACTATGGGAATAAACTAACTCTCATATACAAAGCTGGGAATTCAGTTTATATATCAGTTTACTTCCTACTACAGATATGAATTTCTGTAGAATTCTAAAATAGCATAGTTTTATGCACGTTATTTTTAAGTCCAATGTATTATTTGTTTCTTAATTAAGAATTATAATTTTATTTCTTAAATTAATAATAAATTTGTTAAGTCATTGATAATTTTGTTTATTAAATTATTTCTATCATTTTAATAACTTATTTTTGTATTTACCTTATATTTGCGGGTAACTTAACTATATTCAGCTGAAATAGTTCTTCACTCATAAGCAATTTGGCACAATCCTTCTATTATAGTAAATTTATCACTATATATATTGCTTCTGTGATTATCGATATTTTTGACTACAGGGAAACGTCTATTCGATTTAATCCATATAAAGTTTAATTTTTTTTTTGCATTAAATATTGTATTACGGAATTCTTTTCGAGTCTAAAAATTCTGCAGCAGCTTATTCTCAAAATATTATGAGTGACAAAAACGAAAGTTTCTGTGATATACTGAGAATTTTCCACAGAGAATTTTTTTAAAGTATAATATTGTAAAGGCCAAAATTATAATTCAAAACTACCTACTCAAACATTTCTTATCTAAACATGAAAACTGAATAAATAGTTCTTGTGAAATTAGAAATACATGTTTTTTTTTTGCAGTTTTACGGACAATTTTTCTATTTGTTGTTTCTTTTCAGAAATAACAAAAGTTACTTATGAAAATAAAATATATTAAAGCATTATCTTATCTACATAAAAAAATCATAACTTTTAAAATTTAATTGTAAAATATTTAAGAAAAATAACTTCATTAAGTTTTGATGTAATAGTATGAAAATGTATACACAATTTGTAAACAATTTAATCTTTTTATTTAATGCTATATTTATATGTTAAATTTTAACTGAACTGATTTCGAATAATTTTCATAATATGAAGGTTTATTTTGAACTATTTTTAGTAAACCAAATATTTATGATAAATAGCATATAAGTATAAAGAAATCAGAATATATTGAAATTCATAAGCTAAAAATTTACTCTAGAAAATATTTGTATGTCTTCAACAGTTTTGTAATGCTTTTTAAGTTCATTAATATATTACTAAAAATAAACTTTAACTATTATTATGTATTGTAACAAATTCAGGAATTTTTATACATTAAATCGTAATATAAAATGCAGTTTAACTCAATTGTATTCATGATTTTTTTTAAAATTATTTTACTGAAAGATAATTTGCTTAATTAGGTATTATAATCTAAAATGTTTGTTATTTTTAATAATTAATAGAATAATTAAAATTTTATGCATTTAATAAATATGTCTTGAAATAAATTATTTTGTGCATTTGCATAAGGAAATCTAAAATTTCCTATTAACCATTCAGCTATTTCATAGGCAAATCTTTTCGTAGTTCATATATAACTTCTTCTATCTAAGATTCTTAAATTATTCCAATTTGTATTAATTTATTTAATTCATTACTATACACTAATTTAAAAAATTAAATGGCTGCAGAAATACTTATATATTTGTGTTGCTATATTTTGAAAATTATTTTACTTGTTCTAAAAATTTACGTATTAAGTGACTGAAACCTTCGAAAATATATTTTATATTTTTTGATTACATCCAGATCAAATAATGATCTGCAAGATTGCTGAAAAAATATTTCTATGTAATGTGCATAGAAATGTGTATATCTTGTATAAGAAAGTGGTTTGTTTACTATCATTGGTATAATAAATCTTGAGCGATATTGTTTGTTGTGAGAATATATTATTTGACTCCAAAATCTTGAATATCCATAATAATGGTCGTTGTATAAAGTATATTTCGAGTGCTTATGGCAGGTCTGCGTTCGGAACAATCTATCTCAAAATGAAATATGTTCCGAGATTTCCCTTGCACGCACACACACGCTTTCTTATTGATTGAAAAACCTCTAGAGAAACATTCAAAATAAATCCAGAGCATTTTATACAACTGCAACTAAAAATACCCACCAAAAAACATTCAATGGAAAATTTCCCTACAAATTCCCTATTTTCTCTCTTTTTATTTTTGTTCTAGTCAAAATGTTTATTCGATAACAATATGAAACGGAAAATAGAGAGAATATATTAAATGAAACAAACAGAAATACTGTATTTCTTTATTTTAAGGAATATTTATGAAGTTGGAAAGTGTTAAAAGCCTACAGCTGTTATTTTATTTAAGGATGGAAAAAAAATTAGAGCCACAAGTGTTTTAAAATACGTGTTTCTTAGTGATTGATGGAAACTTACATTTATAAATGTTTTACTTAAAGTATTTTAATATTCCAGTAAAGTGATTTATTTATTTATAAGTGTCACAGTATTCCGCGTTTGTGATGGATGTCAAGAATTTAGTTTAAAATTGATAAACAATATGCACAAAATTTCCTGTCGTATATGTGTAAAGTATCTGAAAGTAAAATTAGTTATAAGGAATTTTGTAATTTTCATCATCATGCTTGCATTTTAGTATCGTATCAAGAGAAAAAGTTGTGTTAACGTCACATGGTATAAAAGAATTCTGATAGTTCTGACTTACCGCCACAATTATGTTTATACAAGGTAAAGTCAGTCATTCATATTTTATTTTTAAATAGTGATAAGACTTAACTATTTGTTTCATAAATTATTTAAATTTTCGCTTCAAAAATTTGTACTCATCTTATCAAATGTACTAAATTTTTAGAACGTAAGACAACTTTTTAGATTTCTCGTTTTTGATAAAAAAGAAACATTTTGACTTGTTATTATGAAAATATTACAATATTTGTAGTATACATGATTGCAAATTCACATTTAAACACAGGACTATTCCCCAAAATTACATTAATAAAGTATGAGATAAATTGTGAATATGAAGTCTTGGTTAAAAAAATAGCTGTTAAATATTACTTATATCGAAGACAATTGGTACAGGAAGCATATAATTTGATGCTTAAAGATGGCGAATAATGTATATAATATACCATAATATGTGGTATAATGGCATAATGCAATATATTATAAGGCGTAACAAAGAGATGGCATGTTATATGGAATTAATATATGTATTAGGAAAAATTTTAATCTTAAAATTTCATTGTTACCTTTCACAAAATAGCGTAGTCATAGACTTTGCTTGGTTTGAAATAATTTATTTAAGAGTCTAAGCTCATAATAATCAAATTTGGATGTTTATATATCAGGGTTTAATTCTTTTACAACTGATAAAAATTGCGCTGAAGCTACGCACAACAAAAATAGTTTACGTTGTATTAGGAATATTAAATAAATGCTAATAAACAAATTTTTCTTAAAACTCCAGGCCACTAAAAGCTCACATTTTTGGATAAATGGTTAGAAAAAAATGATTCTCCTATTTTAAATTTCAACTTATTAAACATAAATTAATATTGTAGATTTTTTAAAATACATAATTTTCCACAATATGAAATTTTATAAGCCTTAAGCAAAATTTAAATACATAAATTATTTGTTAAATATTTTATCATCATTACATTTAAACATAACTTTTTTCTGTGTTGTATAGTGTATTATCATCTTATTTTTTCTCTATTATCTTGAATCTATAAATTGCTTGAATTAAAACATATTCTTTGACTAATATGATTGGATAACTAAACATTTTAAGAATATTCTTATTGACACCGTTTTTACATTTTTAAATTCTATTTCAAATTTCAACTGTATTATTTTTATGTCGCCATTTTGAGGATAAATATTGATTGTTTCAAACCATCATTTTGAAATTTTATACTGTGCATAAAACATTATGTATATATGTGTCATTCATTATAACTAAATACAAAGAAATATAAATGTATTTGAGCAATTATTTACGCATAAGGAAATTTAAATGGAGTTAAGTATGTTAATTTATCTTAGACTACTATTTATATAACATAAAAACTCTAATGCAATTGCGCACTTCATTTATAAGTAAACGCATCATTCTTATACAAATTATATTTATTAAATTAGTAAGTACGGGAAGTTCATATATTTTGTGAAGTACGTGTAAAAACTAAAATGATAATTATAACCGAAAATATTAAATAATATTTTCAGTTATAATTAGTATATTTACAAATATAGATACAAATATAACGTAAAATTTAAAAATAGAAAAAATATATATTTCAAAATGTAACACATAAATATTTTAAAACCAAAAAATCTTACTACTAACTATTTTGTAACTTTTGAATGTAATTAGCAAAATGAATATACTAAGTGTTACAAACTATTGTCTAGATTCATAAACTCATGATAACATGTTCAACAAATATAATTTCTTCTAATAAATTAGTATTTAATATATTCTTCAAAAATTCTTTAATATAATATTTTTGAAATAAGTATAGTTTAACATTGGTATTTTACAAAACACTGAACTAATTATAGGATGTTTTTTTTCTCTAAGATGCATTTATATTAATATTCTAAGGCAATATCTCGACATAAGTAATACACATCCATAAAATGTGTTAATATGATGAAGTGTTATTGCACATCAGGGAGAAATATAGGCAGAAGGTCTCCCCTAAGGGTCTATAAAGAGTATGAGAATTATCACTTGTGTACTTTTGGCTTGTCACCAATCAGCTTAAAGAGGGATTGTTGATTTCTTACAATATTAAACTCTTCCAAACAGTAAATTATTACCTCTCATTGAGCGAGAAAAATCTTCGCCTTTATCTTTGTTCGCCTTTATCCTTTATCTTTGTTCGTGAATGTTTCATTTGTTTATCTGTGGCCATAACTGATCGGATCATTAAATGTTTTATGTCTTTACACAATAGTTTAACTATATAGCTACAATTTAATCAATAATCATCTGCACAAAGTTATTTATTACTTACACAAGAGTAGATTTTTAAATTATGTTATAAAAAATTGAAATCTAAAACCAAAATTGAGATGTTTGAAAATTCTATAAATTACAAGTTATTTTAGTTACTAAGAATTTTTCTTGGTTAAAAAGTTTCTTAATATAAAAAAACTATATAATTATGCATCAGTCATTGATCAAAGTGCTTCTTTTAATATAATGGTTTTTCTTACAGTAATAAAAAACTATCAAAGACTTTCTTTTTAAGAAAAGTGGCTGAGAAATTAATCCCAATTTATGCTCGGAAAAAGTATGTTTTTGTCATAAGCGAATTGGTTAGCAAATAGAAAATTTGACAAATTATTCATTTATTTATTTCATTTTTTTGCAATTTAAAATTTCTTGTGAATAGTCTAATTTATTCAGAAGTTTACTAAACTACCGAAATTTTGATATTTCAAGTTATGTTCAAATGTTTCCAAATTGCATATTTGTGATCTTTGGAATTATAAATAAGATATCTTATAATAATGTATTCTCTTGGATAGACAAAATCCTTATTAATCATTAAATTAAAACGATTAAAAATTAGATTAAAATATCTAAATTGTATTAATTTAAAAATTGCTTAATATGCAGTATAAATACCAAAGAATAATTCATGCAACTTAGAAGCACAAAGAAATCAGTGCAAGATAAAATAAACACTTAGGCTACATTGCAGATTAAAATCATTTATGATAATAAAACTTATTTATGACTTTATGTATATTCAAGTGTTTTATGTTGATCAATCAATCAACAGAGAAATTATTAACTAGTGAGATATTGGAGTATAATAAATTATTATGGATTACAATTATCAAAATTACATCATAAAAATGTTTAACAAACTGGAGCAATTCTAGCAATCAATGTGAATTACATATTTAATTTTTGCTCTAAACATTTACGTAAAATTAAAACATTCATTACCATGACCATAATCACACATATTTGAAAAGTTCATATTAAATGATGATTACATTCAGTTTGTGAACTAGTTTATTTCAATCAAATATATTACTTTAGGCACAAATCTTTGAGTTATGCCATTAAAGGGAAAAAATGATATGGCCTTTTTCTACATTTGTGGATATTCTTCGGTTTGACATGAATTTAATTTTGATTTAGGTTGTGGTATTTGACTTTTATAATTATATGCAGTCTACGTACAAGATAATAAGCTCTCTTGTTGACATGAATCTATTCTGATTATTTTCGTTGATAAATTTATTTAATCAGATATTTCTTTCATGTGCATGTTTGAGAAATGAAGAAATTTAGAGCAAACATAGCACAGAAATAATTATAACAATTTTACAATCGTTAAAATTATTCCTATTAAATAGTGATTAAATTATAACAATAGAAATAAATCCTTTAGGATAATTTTATTTGATGGTCGTAAATGTCAGTGGGTAGCTTTTGAAACATACTAACATGGTTTTAATCTTTATTATGGATGACTATTAAATCCCACAAATAAATAACAAGTATGATTTTTAAGTGAAGAATAAAGTAGTATTTCTCATTATGTACCATATAATTCTTTGCTTTACTATACTTATAATTTACAAGTAAATTTCATCGAAAATTATTTGCTTTTATTTGATAGTATCTAAAGTGTATTGCAAATTTAAGTAAACAAAAAGTAATGCATTTTATCATTTTTTTTCCGCTTTAGTATATTTTATTCAGCTATAAATACAGGAAAATTTGTAATTCCATTTTCCATTAAAATTCTCTTGCAAGCAATTAGCCTATCTTCAAATTATTTCAATATTTTTTTAAAAATTAATTCCAAAATAAATTTATTTTTAATGTTTAATTATTTTCAGTAATTATTAATTCAAAAATTAATTAAACTTAATGTTTATTATAATACTTATACTTATAGTTTTCTTCTAGGTCCGACTTTTCCACTTGTACATTCTGCTAAAGTATTTTAAGTATTTTTTCCTTTTTAAATAATATAACTAATAACATAAATAACTTCTTGTTATTTATTTGACAGTTTCTTTTAACAAATTAAAAATAATAAATTGAAAGAAAGGAAAGATTTCTAATTAGAAATGAAAGATGTAACACCTCAAAATATAAAATAAAGAGCTTTCATCACCAATAGTGATTCAAAGTATTGTGGATTTCTAAAAATGCTTTGTGTTTTTAGGGAAATGAAATTACTTAGCATCAAATTCCAATTTTTTTTTAAATAGTTTAAAAATGAAATAGGCTTTACTCTTAAAAATTTCAGAAAGCTTGAAAAAGGAATTATTTTCCGCACTCGTTAAGTGTCAGATTTTCTTATCTCATTTATAATGTTAAATAAATATATTCTAGTCCTTTATTGGAAGAAAAGATTTGATTTCCTAAAAACTCTCAAAAAAATTGGAACGAATTATACCATATTCGTTCCAATTTTTTTTAAGAGTGAATTTTAATCCCTTAAGATTGGTTGAATTTAAAGGAATAAAAAATTAAAATTTTCACTACTTGGTAAAATCCCATTTAATAATTTTAAGAACGTAGTTTAATGATCCGTTGATTCTTCTTCTGTAAAATGGTGACATTTATGAACTCAACGAATGTGATGCTGTCAAGTTACCCGAAAATATTCTACATTAATGTTTAAAGCAGTCTGATTTTCTTTGCACTGAAAATTAGTAAATATTCTGGTTCCCAGATGCATTGTTTAAAAAAAAACTGCAAAATATTATGGCTTCCTGAAATTCTGGATGAGTATGAAGATGTATAATTGAGAATAATTTTGTTAGGGTAAAATATATTTACTTTATCGAATTTTTATATAGTTCGTACTTTTTTAATGATGTACAGTCACATGATATTAAAATGAAACTCCAAATTTTGCTTTGTTTATTTCTACTTTTCTATTAACATATTTTGATTATATATATATATATATATATATATATATATATATATATATATATAT
>JAPDSC010156107.1:0-16664 GCA_026290005.1 Latrodectus geometricus
ATACATATATGTATATATAATAGATTACATCAAGTAATTGCAATTTACACAAGTATCAAAATTAACTAACATTAATTTATATGCATGATTAAGGGCTTAGTAAAAATTTATAGATGCAGTATAAATGCTTGAAAAAATAAAATTTCGTTCTAAGCGAATCCGTTACATAAGTATGTGTACAAAGAAAATGGATTAGTTCGATATATTTTAGCAGATCGTGTTGTTACGTGAGGCATCGAGCGAGTTAGTTCTTATGATGAAAATGGTACAGAGGGATATTGATTGATTCTTGCGTGTGGAAAGAGCATTTGTGATAACTTATGACGTTCTGGCAAATTATTTTGAAAATGAGGCTCTTCTTGTAGAAAATGTTCCTCTTTGCTTTTCCAACTTTATTCCGAACAGAATGTACTATTACACCAGAATTAATGACTTTCTTTTTCTTATATACAGTTTTATTATTATATAATTTTATTAGTAAATGATTGTAGTTGATAATAACCGTTTGCTTTAAATTGTAAGAACAATTACAATGAGGGATTTTTCTTTTTTTCATTAAATATACATATACCTAAAAATTTTTAATGCATGAAATATTAATAGATTGATATCTAATGAAATGTTTTAGTATGAAACAGTTTGTAGTTATTAATATATATATATATATCTGTGTACCGGATATTTAGCATTTGTCATTTGAGTGTATTTAATATTGTGTGTTTTGAGGAAATCTGTGAAGTTGTTTTCTTTGTGTTTTTAAAGTGAAAGAGAATTATTTAATGCATGAATATTGGAATAATTCTAAAAATGTATTATTATAGGCATACTGGGAAAATTGCAAGATAAATTTTATTCATATACAATTGTACTGGGCTAAAATATTCCTATAAATAACAACTATCGAATTTCATTAGTTAATTTAACATCATGTAAATTTGAGGTTGAAAAATCATTACTTTTGACACATTTTCTCTTAATAGTTCTAAGAAACTATTTTTATTGTAATAGACTTGTTGGAAAAATAGCAAATAAAATTTAATTTTAATTGCTATTTTTATGAGCTATCTAATTTTCTATTGGACTAAAATGTCCCTATGTATAATAATTACAGAATTTCATTATTTAATATGCATATTCGGCTGCCCATATGGTAGCCAAGGCTTACAATATGTTTCCTTGACAGAGGGCCCTCAGAACATATCTCGCTTAGGTGGTCAGCCTAACACAAATTTAGTTACCAAGTATGCTTGGTACCAAGTATCCTTAGTATTTAGTTACCAAGTATGCTTGGTACTCAGTTTTATAGACTTACTGAAGGGATAAAAGATTGAGTCGACTTTGTCCAATCCAAGGATCGAACCCCAGAACTGTGACTTGAGAAAGCGAAGATCTACTATTACGTCACTGGGCCTTATATGGATGTCTGTGTGTATGCATGCATGTACGTACATACGCACAAACGTATATATGTTAGTTATATTTTCTCATAACTCTACTGTCCAATAAATGATATTAATATATGTCAAATATATAATAAATGCCGCCCAACCTGTCTAGTGGTTAGCGTAACTGACTACGAATGGGAAGACCTGGTTTCGAATCCAGGCTCGGGCATGGATGTATTTTCTGTTTTTCTCTTTCTGTGTTTCTTGTCCTTTCCTCAGATGATGGATGAATGTGGCCCGCCTTATAAACGGGTTTGTGGCGTGGGCGAAGCTACTCGTATCTCCATGACTTGGTTCACAGGTGCCCACCGGGTAACGATAAAATGAATAGCAGTTTCCGGCCTTGTTGTGGCTAATGGGTTAGTGTACTATACTTGCTCAAGGGTGCCTGCCATTAGAAATAAAAAGATATATATATAATAAATAAATATAGTTTATTTTATTTATATATTCAATTTATGAGACTGCCCCAAATTTACGCCGAGAATTATAATATAACATATACTTTTTAGCGTTTGATAAAATTTTATCTGCGTCATTTACCAAGGATTTTCAAATGAATATGTATTAAATAATTTTTATAATTTCCTTCAATAACTTGTATTTTCTTCATTCGTTTTGATTTATTTAAAATGATCTCCATTTATCAGTTAAAAGTGTATTTAGCATCAGAAACAAGAAAATTCTTTTTCTATTTTATAAAAATAGAGATTGTAATTTGACACAATTATATACATATATATACTTTCATAAGAATATGAAGATTTATCATGGCTCTATCGTTATGTGGTAAAAATGTCTAAGCTGAAATTTTTAAAACTTTTCCCACAACTTCTTGAAGGTTATAATTTTAACAAGGCCATACAATGAGATATTAAATATAAATTATACAATGATTTATTGTATTCCTTGGATGAATTTCATTTACTCCTATGATGAAATTATTTCTTCGTTAAGCATGAAAAAGGAAAATATTTTCATACTCAAACGAATTTTAAAACTAGTGCAAGCGAATTAAATACTCACAAACTTACTTCATTAATTGCTCCAATAATCTGCCTGAATTAAGAACGAAATTTAAAATTCAGGCAGCTTATTTTATCCAGTATTTCCCCTAAACAATAACAAGTAATTGAATACTTTATAGTGATGAACCTCTTCTAAATATTTCCCACCCTTCAATTTTCGATTCAGATTTTGAAAACATAAATTAAATACGCATAACTCTGTGCAGTAATCCTTACTATGCTGCCACAGAAATACCCAAAATGTTTTTACTAATAAGAAGAGATTAAACTTACATTATATATTTAATTGATTTAATTATTATTGCTCTATTAAAATAACGTAGTATCTCTTATAAGCATTTATGATTACGACGATAGCACGTTTAGTGAAAGACCAGCATATACAATAACAAGCACATCAATTTATTAACAGCAATGGTATATCCTTTTTCTTCAGCTACGATATGAACTTGCCTTTCGTGTCCATTATTAATTCACAATTATCTCTTTTGAAAACAATGATATTATTTGCTGAATTTATGTGTTATAAAATTACGATAAAAGCTAAAATGTATTCTAATTATCTTAATCGAAATGGGAGTGAAATCGCCAAATACGCTACGGCTAGTAGTTGAAAGAAATTGTTTTGAAAACATCATGAAAACAATTTAGAGGTAAATGAGTTATAATAAGATGTAGTATGTTTCAGAAAAGTTAATTTTTTATATTTACATTCATTAAGTAATAAAAACTGTTTAAAGAAAATTATAAAATGTAATCAGGTTTATTATATTTATAAAAAATGAATGTCAATGTCAAATTGAAATAAAAAAAAAAACTAAAAGTCCATACCGAAAAATATTTAAAATATATCAAGCCAAATCGTTATCCAAAAATTCAAGTTTGAGTAAAATATTTATATATACATATAATATTGTTTTGTTTTATTCTTATCCCAATGTATATACATTAAAAGAAAACATTCTTCTATATTTATTTCAGTTATTTATTTACTAACTTAATTTTTCAATGACATGGTTTTTCAGACTTTTAAATATCTCTGAAATATTATATAAATCTGCAGTTACTCGCTGATTGGTGTTCCACGTCAACATAACATGAAACACTAATCAGTGATTGCTTGAGAGTCGATCAATTTCTCAATCAATCAGCGTAAAATTTCTTAGCTCATATTCAGTTATGATTAGCATAAATTGCCGCCCAACCTGTCTAGTGGTTAGCGTACCTGACTACATATGGGTGGGACCTGGGTTCGAATCCTGGCTCAGGCATAGATGTATTTTCTCTCTTTCTTGTCTTTGTATTTTCTTTGTGTGTGAATAGTTGCCTATCCTATAAACGGGTACCTATGGCATGTGTGTACTGAGGAAGTCGGACTCCACACCAAATATGGTTCAGTTGGAAAAGTGGAGCAGCGCACCCCATATTGCCAGCCTGGCTGGCACACAACAACATTAACAATATTTTTTTTGTTTAGGTAATATATTCCATAAAAGCTTTAAAGAGGATTATGGATTAGTATATATTTAAATAATTAATAAACATAAATGGAGTTGTTAATATATACGTGTGTTAAATGGTATATGAATCAGCATAATTGAATTCTTGCCATTTCTTTTCGTTTTCTGGAGATTTTCAGCCATAAAAAAATGGCTAGTTAGAGATCTGATCGAAGAAAGTGCTTGCTTCCAGAATCTGCTTTCCTCCTATACCACTTGAAATAATAAAAGCTAGTATTTTCATAACGCTCAAATGAGACTTTTCTTATAAAAGATAAAGATTTCTTGATTGCTATGAAGCACATAGTAGAAAGAAGTTCAAGATATATTTTCTTATGTGCTTGAACCAATTCTTGATTACTATAAGGTAAATTACAAGAAAATTCTTGTTTCAACCCATTTAATAGCGTTTAATTTAGATATATCAAAGTGCATTTTCTCAACATAGTTATTTAGATACTTCTCTTTCAAATCTTGGTGATTTTAACGAAAAGCAAGAGGAAATTATCTACCAAGATATTAAGATAACCAAGCACCGATATCAAGGTAAATTGAACTCAACTGTGATTGCCGGCTGTTGCAATTTCTGACGACGGTGAAATTTCCCGTTTACCGCGGCCTGAAAATCAAAGAAAAAATTTTTTATTAGGTACTTCTAAATTAACATATCGAGGATGGCCTGGCTTGTTTAGGCGTCGATCTCGTTACTGGAAAGTGGTGAATTCGAATCCCAGATTATCCGAAGATCCGTCGTTTTCACTAATGGTGACTGGGGAACGTAAAATATGTCGTGGTCACAATGTCCTCCATGTTCCCATTACAAATTAATACCTCTGAGACTGTTAAGAGCCAGGCCTTAGATCTATGATTTTTATGACATATAAAATGTGGAACAAAAGTAGCTTTATATGCACTTTTGCTGGTAAAACCCTTATTTGACCTTTTTTTTCTGTGAATTTGATTTTAAAAATAATACAAGAAGTTTTGTATGAAAGATGATTACCCTGAAGACGGTTTTGAAATTACGCTATTAACAAAATTCAATAACGAAGAAAAATATTCTAATTTTTTTAGAGCCAATAAAGAGCCACATAGATAAATGAAAGCATGCAAATATATTGCATAAATGCCAAATCTCTGTTCAGTATAGAGAAATCTGAGAAAAAAAAAGCAGACGTACAAAAAAACAACGTTGTGAAAGTTATAAAACTTGTATGTGAATGTAGGTAAAAAGTGCTTATAGAACTATGTATGATTTCATTTGAAGACAAACATGTTCTAAGAATACCAAAAACTGAGTGTGAAATTCTAATAACTGGCGTGTTGTCAGACTATTGATGCAAAGCAATCAATTACAGATTTTTCCAACTATTTGGCATTCTACAATGTACTTTCTTCCTTTCACGATAATAGAAACAATTCCTAATCACTTATACGTTCAAAGACAAATTAAGACTTCCCTGAGAGCTACGATACTTGTGAAAAATCGATACTCTAATGTTGAACCAAAAAGATATTTAAGATAGAACTTCGAACATAGCAGCCTTAATCGCAACAGCAATTGCTCAAACTCTGTCCATTACCCTTGTATCTATCCAATTCGGGTGTCAAAGATTATGCGGTAGTGGATTTCAAGAATTTGTGTACTTTGTGCACAACGTTTCCACTAACCAGAAAACCAGTTCTTCAGTCACCGTAAAATCCCGAACAGAGAAGAGTGATTAAACTTGCAACAAGATGAGAGGCCGATCACGTGGGGCAGAACGCGAAAGATTCTGTGTTTAATATTTGAGGAAAATATTTACAGGAAATAAAATATTCAATTCTTGCCTACACCTTGTGTCTAAATCTTTTGTTTCCATAGTCCTTATGGATTAGTCATTTCTTTTAATACAGATTTGTGGTTCTGTGTTACCACGTGGAGTAAGTTATTTCTCTATTTTTTCTACCTCAGTGTGCTCCATTTTTGAGCTCCAAGGGGCATCTCAGTAGCAATTGTTTTCTTGTAATATCACCATTAACATCTTAGCAACAACTATTTTCCTTAATATGTAAATAATTGATTGCCAAAATACAATGTTTCGCTTACTATTCACTTTCTAATCTTTTTTTCGACTTTAAGATATGTACGACTATCTGATTAAGACAAAGGGAACTGTCCTTATAATCTATTTAGTTCATGGCCGGAATAGGATAGATAACATTTTAAACTATGCCTGATTGGTGAAGTTATATTCACAAATGAATCCAGATTTGGCCAGCAACCTCAAATGAGCCTTGCTACCTTAAAATGAGAAAAAAAAATTCTAATTGCGATGCACTAAGTGATTGGACCCGTCGCCCACAACAAGGCCGAAAACTGATGCTTATTTTAGCGTTAACCCGGTGGGCACCTGTGAAACAAGTCACGGAGGTATGAGTAGCATTACCTACGTCACACCACCACAAACCTGTTTATAGGGTGGGCCACAATCATCCGTCATTTCAGAAGAAAGGACAAAGATACAGAGAGAGAGAGAAAGAAAACACATTCATACCCAAACCGGGACTCGATCCCAAGACCAATAGCTTAGGAGTCAGGAACGCTAACCAATCAGCTATTGACTGGTAAAATGAGAAAAATTACTAAGCATTTCTTATGACAAAACTATAGGGTCATAATGGACTAATGACAGGACAAAAGTTTCGTTTGACCAGGAATTGTTGAAAAAATCGATGGTTCTGATTAAATCCATGTTAATGTTTAATAAAGAGGGATGAATATGGCATGTTTTTCGTATATACTGAATATGTAAATGTGAGTATATGGAAGTTTTCCTGGTGTCCTTCTTTGGGATCTAGTGAAATTGGTCCTCTTTCTGTGAAAAGCTTTCAGGAAAGCACAATACATGAAGGATATTCAAATATCTAACAATGATTTTCATCTATAAAATTGATTGCTTCACTCAAATAAAGTATCATACTTAAACTTTTGTAGAAATCATTCTTTAATCAGTCGGTAATTGTGATAAGGTGATTCTTTACTCAGAACATTATACCTTAAATTACAGTTTCGTAGAAACGAAACTATGGTTTTTTTATGGATTTGCTTGGATATACGAACTGGTATTTGCATGATTATATATACTAAAACCAACTCCACCCCCTCCCCATAAAAAAAGAAATAAGCTATATTCATTGCAGCGAGAAAATATTTTTAATGGGTTCATCTTATCTGTTTCCACCCAAGAAGTTAGTGAAGAGCTTTAATTCATACTATTTGTATCTCTTTCAAACTCATACAAATTAACATGCGTAAGGCAATTTAATACAATCATATTCTCAATAACAATAATAAAATAATGATAATAAAAATGGCCCATAAATATATTAAAATTTGATCGATATTGTCACATTTATCTAGCCATATTTTACTAACAATTAATATGTTTTCTATTCCTCCAATCTAGTTTATTTGAAGAATATTTATATTTTCTTACGAAACTATTATAATAATCTTATTTTACTTGTGTATAATATATGATAAATAACATAAATAATATACATTCCTTTTACTGCCCAATTTTTTTCATAATACAGCAATATAGCCAATTTGAGTAGTATAGAATTGCCTCTCACTTTAAAAACAGCCGTTTATACCCATTATTCTGAAAATAAAAATTAATTATTTTGCATGAATTAATAAAAATGTTTATATAATTTTCTTCTGTACATTATCTTTATTTGATAGTGACTTTTTTCTACCCATTGAATAAATATAAATATCTTTTTATGTGATATATTTATTTTGAGTCCAAATTGTTTTCATCAAAATAAACATGACCTAAACTAAGTGCAAATCTTTATCAATATATCATAAATAATAAATCTTTACAACCTGAAAAAGTTTAATGTTTCTAAATGTATTTTAGTTTGTTATTCAGGTCTTCACTAAACGCTTATTGTGTGAAATTTGTAAGACGCAAATTAAGTAAAATTAAAAAATACTTTTTTCCTTCATAAAAGGTATTGTGCGTTGTTTTTGATCTATAAAAAAATTACTAAGAAATTAAATCTTCAATAATATTTTTTAAAATTTTTTTAATAAAGATAATTATTTTGGGGATTTTTTTTCGAAATCAATTAAGTAAATGCAAATTAAATCAACCATAAGCCTATGTTTTTGCAACTGGAAAATATAAATATATTTTAATGGGATTGATTGTGTGCAAAAATAATCCATTCAAGATTTGAACAATATTTCTAATAAACTAAATATTTTTCTATTTATTATGAGTTATCTTTGCTCAATGAATATTTATCAAAAAAAAAATTATATGGGGGTGTTGTTAAGTTAAACAGCAAGATTATATGGCGTAAAATCCGAGAGAATAAACAGTAAATATATACAAAAAAATCTATTTATATCCATGTTATATGATTTGCCACATTTTTTGAAGAAAAGGAGAATGTATAATGTTCAAAAATCTTTAAAACTTATGTGAGATACTATAAACAAATTTCATGAAAATATTAGCATATTTTAAAACATGCAATGAAATTAATAATATGTTCGAGATTTCCTAACTAGTTTCATGACAGAAAAATATTCAGAGAAAAACAAGCAGTTATAATTGATTCTCAATCAAACAAAGAAAGCTTGTATTCTTGTTCTAATTCTTTTTTTTATAAGTAAGTAGATTTTATACAAAACTATAACAATATATTGACTATTTCTAAGTTAAACGAACATGTTTCTATATCTTCCCGAACGGAAAATTCTGAGTAGTAGCACGCTACGAGACACATTGAAAAAAAAATACAATTGAATAGACTTTGTTTCTTTAATGTTTATCGCTCGTTTACTTGATGATGACAGGACGATTCCAAACATGACAAATAGATGTTCGAAGAAGTGTCAAGACAAAAATCACAAACCTAGTGGCAGATAGGTGTATTGTTGAACCAAGAGGAGTAACAGAACGAAATCCACATGAACATATGACAGCAGAAACAACACTTATCTACCTGAGTAAACGAAATTGGATAACATGTACAGATACAGTTGTCCATCTTCCAACACATTGACTGTAATCACTGACTTATGGTATTGAGTCACTTCTTTGGCATTTTTATATGTACCAGACATTCGGCTTGTGTATCAGACATTTTCTATTGGTGATAAATCTGGGGATTATACACATGGTGGAAGCTGTAAGTTTTCTGTCTCAAAGAAGGTTGATACAATAGAGACAATGCATTTTTGTACACTATATTGCTAAAACGTAACATTTTGCAAAACTCAAATAAAGTGTCAGCCATGGAAATCTGCATAACAAAGATGCAATGGCTGCTTTTCAAAGGGGGGTCAGCACGAATAAGAAAAAACCGAGATGTATATCTAGTGGTATAGTAGGCTATATATTCATGCGATGGGACTGTAGAAATTGTCAAATATATGATAGCAATGTGTGTGCTTCCAATGAAACACTATCATGAGCAAATTTGGAGGTATTTAGAGAAGGCTCTAATTAATACTAAGTATTCTCAAATGGGAGAATACTCGTAGTTGAAAACATCTGATCAACTCGCTGAAAAAGCTGTAAATTTCTTAACAGCATCAATGAAGCTGATATTAAATTCAGCATCATCTTGCCTTTGGGAAGGTAGATTGCAGGAGCTCATTAATGCAGGAGATGTCAAAGCGAGAAGCGATAAAAATCAAGTCACAAATGATAGACAATTGTAGCTTAAGTCTCAAGATAAATGTTGCTTCAATGTGCCCTTCGCAACACCACATTGAAGCAACCAGTTTTTACGGTGCGACGTCCTGCTGCCTATCTGCTGTCACCTCAATGTGCTGCCTACTTAAAAATGCTCGTAAGTTGTCTTGGTTTTATTCGTCGCTTTATGGTCCCATTTTGGAGATAAAAGCTCACTCGATAATGATGCACAATTTTAAATGATCTCTGAACTTCTTCAAACATCCAAATTTAAAATGGGAATCAAACTCACGAACTTTTGAATTGAAGATTGGTGCAATCACCTTTTATCTCCCAAAACGGTCCTGGAAGGCAGATTGAGGACATTGACGAGAGAGAATGTTCATTCTGCTTACAGAATTCAATTACTTTTCCTGTCAAAAAATAATAAGATTCCCCAAGATCTTTTCAGCAAATGATTGAATTTACCAAGCAGACATACTTAGTAGTTATTTTCTTTATATTAAATTGAATTAATTTGTACAAGGGTGATGTTGGAACATGTATGGAAGTAAATCTTTATTTTTTTTAAAGAAAATGTTTCCCTTGACAAATAAATATTAATAATTGACATTTTGATGAATTAATGAGGCAAAATTACGAAACCAGCCTCTTGTAATCCAGGCTTAACAATATTTAAAAATTAATTGTTAAATATTTCAGCTATTTATATCAAAATGGGGAAAAACATTTCGATTTATTCAGTGAGATTTCTGATGCTAAATTTCTGTGATCTTTAACATTTGCAAATTTCATACTGTTTTCTAAAACAGAATGTTCATTGTAGAGTATAAGACAATAAGACTTAAAATTTTAATGAACACTCTTGAAGAAAAACTTATTTTTATCTATCAAAATAGATTAAAAAAAAAAGCTTCGTTTCTGGTTATAAAATAAAGATGGTTTTCCATCTTTAAGTAAAATAATTTTTAAAAAATTTAAATTTATTAATTGCCAATTATCTTATCGTGTGGTAAACAGTAAAATGGACTCATATTTTATGTCAAAATTATTTATTATTTTAAATAGTTTATTTTATCTGGCAACGTTTTAAATTAGTCAAAATTATTATGTTTTGCATCTGGCAGTGCTATAATTATGTTTACACCTGACAATATTATTATTAATTTTGGGGGAAAAGAAAAAAAACAGAAACTTGGGTTTCATTATTTTTAGCTGCCTTCTATTTTAATTAGTTTTTCTAAATCTTGAGTGTTTTTAGTTTTTGTGAGGTTTGTTTCAAGACATAATTGTTAAACAACTCCAATAATTTTACCGCTCTTAATTATATTTTAAAGTTTATCAACACGATTAGTATTAAATTAACTGCAAGCTTATTATTTGTTTTTATTAAGTGTAAACGTCTCATAATAAGGAAATTAAAGTTCTCAATCGTGTTTTTTCAACTTTTCTATTATTATTATTGTAAGAGAGATAGTTTATTGAGCGCCATCTTGCGGCGACATAAATAATTACAGCCAGTCAATCTCCAGCTGTGCTGAGGATGTTTTATAATGTATTTTTTACTTATATTACTTGAAAGTTGACTTTAAATGTACGTGTTCCATTTCCTGTGTATTTTATAACTATTTCTGTACTTTTGTCATACGGGTATGTTAATGTATAATCAGACAGTCGGCATTTGTATAATATTAGGTTGGGGAAAAAGTTATCCATTATTTTTTCAGTAGACGTCTGTAGTGATCGCTATCTCGTGAGGTATCTATCAAATAATTTCAAATTTATGCTCATTGGAAAGGTGACATTTGATACTAAAATATTCTCTTGCGGTTTTTTGTTTGATTAATTCAGTTATGAGTACAAGGTTTTAAAAATAGAAGACAACAAACAGAAAATTCGATACATTTTAGTTTTTCTTTTATAATGGCGAAAATGCTAACCAGGTGGCTAAAATTGTGAAAGGTGTTTATCGTCCTATATATGACTGTAGCAACCAGTTACGCACAATTTTGGTTTCGTCGATTCCGTTTGGGTATTTGGAAGCTAAAGATGCACCTCGCATGGATACAACATCGTCGAGAATGTCTATAAAATATCAAAAAATATCGAACTTGACAGCATGTCAGCAGTCGCAGCTTCGCACAAGACCTAAAAATCTGCATGAAAACTGTTTTAAACCTTTTTACAAAGCGAATCTGAACGAAGTTACAAAACGTTCACGTAAAAATAATAGATTTCTTTTTCCCCAAACTAGTATACATATATATCTATATAAAATATTATAAAATGGTTGTGAATGAAATCTAAAATATTGTGAGTCGACGGAGGTTCTAACCACACTCCTCTGAATTGTGAACTATTGCCAATATTCTATTTTTAAAATGTCGAATAGATAAATTAAATTTTAATAAAAGAATACAAACATTTATAAGACAGGGAGGATTTCGGATAATTTAAAGCTCTTTTTCATTTATTATTCCTTACCATAAAACCATGTTATTATTATTATTATTTAGGAGTTAGCACTTAATTTAGATGGAGAAAAAAAAACTGAAAGATTTATATTTTGAGGAAGTGCTTCATTTTTTTTTGTGCTATTTAAAAAAAAAAATATTATTTAAACAAAATTGTAATGGGTATATGTTTAATATAATTTTTCCATTTCTGTAATATAAACATAGAATTTCTGCAAAGTGTTTTATTAAATCATTATAAGGTTTATGATACTATCTTCAAACAGTAAAAAGTTAATATAAAATTTAATCTTGAAAGAATAATTATTTAAAAGGAAAACTTATTTTGAGTTGAATAAAAATATTTTTGAAAATAATAACGGGATTTAAGGAAATAATAACGGATATAAAGGAAAATATATTGATTATTGCTCGTATTTTCAATTTTCGAAGCATTAAATATCGTATTTTTATTTTTAAATAATTAAATAATTTGTACTTAGTGAAAGTTATTAATAACAGTCTCTTATGGTTTTTTTTTTTTTTTTTTTTTTTTTTTTTGTTAGTTTTAAAAACAAAGTTTAAAATTATGGTGTATTTGTAAATAAATTATGTATTTTTATGAAAAATTGATGAAAAATTAATTATGAAACATGTGGACAGCTAAAAATCAATTCTAAAACTCATAAACACTTTTTTTCTATGAAAAGTATGATTAAAAAAGGTTAAGTTGTTTTTATACTGAAAAATGTCATAATTTTAAATTGTAGTTATAAAGATAATTAAAGAGATAATTATTTTCCTTCTTTTGTCAAATTACTTCCATTAAGAGAATAATATCTCTTGGTTTTATTTTATGTGTAGATTTCTTTTCTGTTGCGGATGAATTTCAATTTTTCTAACTCTCTTTGCATAAGAGATTTAAAATTATCTTTTTTTTTTTTGAAAAACAGCGAGATTTTTAAAAAAATTTATCATAGTTTTTTTTTTCTTCTAATTTTCCACATTATTGAATAACATTAAATTTTAATTAAAAAATAGCCATTTTCAAATTTAAAAAATTACATTTAATGAGAAATTATACAAATAAATCGATAACAAAACAATAGGTTAAGTTAATTTTTTGGAAATAAATGAGCGTTTTTGAAAAAAATATGAGTATATTTCCCCCTAAATACAGCAGATATTTCATTTTTAGATGATGATTTTGTAGTTTTAAATATTATTATTAACATGAAATAGCATTTTGTAAAATCAAATGTAAAATAGAAGGAGAATATTCAACAATAACACTTTAAAAAATGGTAGGTTATATATGACAAATGATTCTAGTTTAAAATCATCCTTTTAGTAGGGAATACGAAGCAGGAAAGAAACTCCTCAACACCACACGATTTTACTTAAGAACCAAAAAGCTGTCTGTTGGTGTTCCTGTGGAATTCTATTCAATCCTCTTATGGCCAACGTCCTCAAAATCATCACTTTCTACTAGAGCGTAAAAGGCGTGAGCGGGCATGCCTGAATTCTAGACAACTTTCTGGATGCTGTCCAACATCTCATAATTCTTACATAATATTTCTGTCGTAGAAAAGAGAACAACTGTTCTGGTATGTGTTATTTTTTTTTAAAAAAAGAAATAACACTAACATCTATAACGTTTTCTTCTCGGTGTCATTTTTCGGAAATGCAAATTAATAAAATGATCGTAATTTTCCATTTGAAAATAATGCATTTCAACTTATTTTATTTTTTCTCTGGAGAGACATTAAAAATGCTGTCAGTATCGATTTTGATATCCGAAGACTGAGAATAACTGCTGATAAAATTTATATTATTCGAATTTATAATCATGATGAAAATTATTGCTCTAATTCATGCTTAAATAAACAAATCTCTTCTCTTGAAAAAAAATACAGTTCTGCTCCTTGAATAAAAATCAATCTTCTTACTTAAATAATTTCTTAAAAATATAGTTCAGAGAATCAGGAATATAAGAAACTCCAACGTAAGCATTCGCTTCTTCGAACATCACGTGACGTATAGTAAGTTTTTTGTTGGATGTAATCAAAAGTAAAATAATCTTTAATATTAGTTTGGGGAAAAAGTAATCCATTATTTTTTCGGAAGATGTCTGTAGTGATCGATATCTCGTGAGGTATCCATCAAACAATTTCAGATTTATGCTTGTTGGAAAGGTGACATTTGACCCTAAAATATCCTCGTGCGGTTTTTTGTTTGATTCATTCAGTTACGAGTACAAGGTTTTAAAAATGGAAGACAACAAACAGAAAATTCGATACATTTTCGTTTTTCTCTTGTAACGGAGAAAAAGATAGCCGGGTGGCTAAAATTGTGAAAGGTGTTTATCGTCCTATATAAGACTGTAACAACCAGTTACGTACAATTTTTGTTTCGTCGATTCCGTTCGGGTATTTTTGATGTTAGAGATGCACCTCACATGTGAATACAACATCGTCGAAAATGTCTATAAAATATCAAAAATGATCAAAGTTAACCGCATGTCAGCAGTCGTAACGCGCAAGACCTAAAAATCTATATGAAAGCTGTTTTAAATTTTTTTTTTCAAAGCGAATCCAAAAGAAGTAACATAAAGTTCACGTAAAAATAATGGATTTCTTTTTCCCCAACCTAATATCTAACGTTCTACAGAATTTCCACTTGTAAATGTTTAATAAATTTAAAACAAACTTATTTTACTTGGATATATAAGTTTTTATGAATTCTATGGCTCAAATTTTGTTATATTTTAGAATCATGTGCTATTATTTTATACAAACTGATCGGATAAAAAATGGTAAATTGAGTTGATATCAGGGTCACATTTTTAAATTACTTCTCAAATCAAATAAATTTACTGATTATTAATGCAAAATAAGTAAATTTATATAATTTGAGAGTGTAGATTTTTTTCACAGTTTTAATATACTGGTAGTTATCAAAATAATGGTAACACTTTAAATTTATAAAAAAACATTTATTAGTATTGTGTAGGACTATTTTTGGTATGTAGTGCAGTTTGGATTCGCCAAGGAATCCATTCTAACAAGTGCAGAATAGTGTTCAGAATAATATGTCAAATATTCTTCATGGTGAATATTCAGAAGAGATGCCGATGCAGATTATCGATTTCGTATTGAAAGCTCTAAAACAGACCATAACGGTTCAACTATATTGAAGCTTGATTGTGCCTGACAAGGTAGGTATTCAACTTCATATTCATGCTCATATCACCATGATTGGACAAGTCCTGGTACATAAATAGGTGTATTATCCTGGAAAATTTCATCTCCTGCGGTAAACAAACTTTGCATCACATGATGGACCTAACTGGAAGAGTCCATATCTGGCCTGTAAGTCTGCTGGTGCAACAAAGCAGGATAAACCTTGCCAGCTAAAAATTCTTTACATTTCACTTCATTGATTCTTTCTTTTGGGGTTACGATTGGGCCAGAAATAAATCACGACACACCTACCCATAACATAACAGATCCACTTACTTGTATGACTATTTAAAAGAGACGATCATACGCTTGATCAAGTGTACTCCAAACGTCCAGTTTAAGGGAAATACTGAAAGCCAATGTATCAGACCTTATTATTTTCTTCCATTTATTAATCGACAAGGTTTGACCATTGTAGACGTCGTTTGGCTTTAATATCTGGGACAAAAGCCTTCTACCATAAATGTTCTGATTATGTGTGTGTGTGTGAAGGTGTATTCTAACCATAATCATTGACATTGAAGAATCCAGATGATTATGGTCTCTTTCACTGCAGTTTGTTTTTGACATTAAAATCTGCTTTCATACCAGACGCACTGAGCTTCTTTGCACCCACTGTTTTGTTTTGACGAGATTGTCTTGTCGCCCTGTGTATATGCTGTTATCATTTCAGACACTATATCCTTAGAAACGCTTTAAAGATAGGATGTTTTTAATATTTGCTCCAGCTAGATGTTTCTTACAATTTTGCCTCTGAAAATATGATATTTCACACTTTTCAAAAAATAATTCCAAGCATAGAAAATTACAATTATTACCAGAATACCTGTATTGGTTGCTATTATTATATTTTAATATTTTAATCACTACAAATCGCTTTCAAAAGTGTCCCCCTTCTATTCACAGGAACTTCCATTATTTTGATAATCACCTCCATATATATATATATATATATATATATATATGAATGTATGTATGTATATGTATGTATTATAGCAGATAATTAGCCCTTTGAAGAAGGTTTGATTTTTAATCTTAATTATTGAGTAAATATGATGCAAAAATAAGAAATATAAACGAGGGATAAATTTTTTATATTGACTTTTTTTGTTAAAGTAAAATAAAATCCTAAGTATTCTCTCGCACAAAAACCGATAATTCTCAACAGGTATTTGTGTTAGATTCATTTTTATCACATTTTCAATTAATTTTGAGGCAAGCACTTACTGATTTATAAAAAATTCTCTTTTTTAACAATGTCCTAAATGGTTACTGCAAAAGATTTGATTGATTTC
>JAPDSC010156109.1:4510-20973 GCA_026290005.1 Latrodectus geometricus
TTTTTTTTTTTTAAAGTAAGGTTCAATTCTTTACAAAAATGCATGTCCATATATATATTTTTCATCCATATATTTTTTTTTCTTTAAGAAAAAAATAATATATTTGAAAATCAAAGTGAGATGTGAATAGAAATTTAATAAATTCAGTAACAATTAGTGATTAACATCTAATGAAAATTTTTAACTAAGTTTAATAACACTTTTTAATATTTTTCTATTAAAAATAGAGCAATTCATGATCAGAAATATTAACAGAATTAAGAAATTTCCTTTTCTTCTTGAGATAAGTAGAAAGAGGATTTTAAGTGTATCAGACTTTTTTGCTATCGCTTCAAGCAAAAAGAGCAAAAATTTTTTAATTTGAGGGAAATTCACTTAAATAAATAAAGTTAATATATAAGTTAATTATAATTACTAAATTAATGACTAATGTATTTTAATGAGGTTCATTTAAATACATTAGTCATTAATTTAGTAAAATAAAAAAATGTGATTATAAATCCATACACAAAAATTGATGATTTGAACAATCAGCAAATGTTAAGGAATGCCTAACATTTGCTTTTAATATTAAAGAATCAAACTTTCATATTGTATTAATGTGATTATTTAGAATGTGGCATGCACAATTGTTAGATTTATATGCTAAAATATGTATTCAAAATTGATAAATAGTAAATTATTTGTTTTTTACTTTTCTTCTTTTTCTATGCATGTTAATTTTAACTTAACACACAGTGATTTTCATTATAAAGCAATAATTTGTAATTTTGCTAAATTGTTCAAATATTGCTTAAAACAAAAAATTCGTCATTGTATTTACTTTTTAATGTAGAATGCAAAATAGTAAATTTCAACCACATAAATTTTATCTAAAATGCAACAAATACAGCTTTAAATTAATCTGTTCATAGATAGACAGCTGTATTCATATGTTCCAAATGAAAAATAATCTTGTAAACTTTGAAGCACATGCTCTGACAGATGTGTAAGCAAAAAGTAAAATTCATCACTCAATCTCATCTTGGAACCGAACCAATATTTTAAATTTAAAGAACCCACACAAATTTACCTCTGAGCCTATGACATAAGGAACAGCGTGAAGATCTGAAGATTTGGATAGAGTATTTCAGTATATTATTGGTTCTTCTACTGTTAATGAATTGTGGGTATTTATGCCAAGTGAATAAACGACGACGGTGAGACCAGTTAATGATGCTGATTTTTGAGCGCTTGCACATCATTAACAACACAAGTCTTTTGAGGCTATCCAATTAATAAAATAATATAGAAAGCAAACAGTGACACCATTGACTGGTGTCTTTATAAATACTTCTCCTTGAATATTCCTTGTATTTAGTCAAATAAGCCACTGTCCTATTTTGTCGATCCTATTTTGTCAAGTAGGGAAGTTTCTGTCATCCTGTGTTGTTAATGATATTTAGCTAGCACAGTTTCGCATCTATTATTTCATTATAGACCATGATGGGCTGGTTGGTCAGGGCTTCGTTTTCACTATCGGAAGGTAGTGGGTAAATCCTGACTCAACCGAAGATCCATCGTTTCCCTAAAGCCAACTAAGGCACAATAACCACTTACCAGTTTTGCCCGAACGCCGCTCGGGCAGCATGTTTTTTTACGCCGATCCACTGATTTGCCCGGCTTTTTCTCATTTTTTTAGTGTCCATTGCTTCTAAGCTAGTAAAACGAAACTGTTAAGTGGTAAAGTAGGTTGTCGTAGCAATGTTATTCAAGGGAAATAATACCTTTGGAGTGGTATGTCAAGTATCAAGGCATCTTCTGTTTGGTATCTGTTTCTAAATTACGAAGATTCTCACCTAACAGTCCCTCTCTCACTCACTCGTGGAGTGCAGTTTCGGTTTCGATACAGGGAAGTATGATACAACAATAAGTTTCGTCTTCGTTTTCCTTTTTGCATAGATATTCACAAAGGGAACTCGTGGACAAACGATAAGCCATACAATTTCGGAGATCTCATTTCGTATCTTCCAACCATCACAATCTGCCATATGTCAAAGTTGCTTAGATCAACAACTTTTCCCATGATCACTGGAGTGATGCTTCAAAAATATTTCTTCTAACCTCGCATTTATTTGCGAACTATTTCCATTATTCTTTCCACATGATCATTTACTATTTTTTCATCATTTTTTTAGCATTCAAGTATTGAAAATGACTTATTGAAAAATCTAGTTCTTGCTGACAATAACAGATGTTTTAAGAACAGGACGTTCAAAAAAAAAAAAAAAAATATGAATTAAATTTCAGAAAAATAACTGTAAATTTACCAAAAAAGAACGAAATTATTATTTTATAAATCAATAATTTTTTATAGTTAATTGATAAAAGTCATAAAATATTTAACTACTCTGAAAAACAGCAAGTTGCATTTGATTTCACGCAAAAGTAGAAATATATATACCAAAACAATTGCTATCTGTATTTGGATGGTAAATTATATTTCATGTATTTTAAGTCGATTGTACACTACTGGCCATTAAAATTGCTACACCAGGAAGAAATGCAGATAAAAAAATGATATTTATTGGACAAATATATTATACTAAAAATAACAAGTGATTAGGTTTTCAAACAATTTGGCTGGATAGATCCTGAGAAATCAGTACCCAGAACAACCACCTCTGTCAGTAATAACAGCAGTTATACGCCTGGGCATTGAGTCAAACATAGATTGGATTGCATGTACAGGTACAGATGCTTATGCAGCTTCAACACGATGTCACAGTTCATCAACCGTAGTGACTAGCATTTGGTAACGAGCCAGTCGCTCGGCAACCACTGACCAGGCGTTTTCTATTGGTGAAAGATCTGGAGAACGTGCTGGCCAGGGCAACAGCCGAACATGTTCCGTATCAAGGAAGGCCCGTACAATACCAACAACATGCGGTCGGGCATTATCCTGCTGAAACGTAGGGTTTCGCAGGGCTCGAGTAAAGGGTAGAGCCTCGGGTCGTAACACACCAAAAATGTAACGTGCACTGTTCAAAGCACCGTCAATGCGAACAAGAGGTGACCGAGACGTGTATCTAATGGCTCCTCATACCATCACGCCAGGTGATGGGCCAGTATGACAATGACCATGGTACAAAATGCAACAATGCAGAGGTGCCACACATCTGACAAGCTCAAGAGAAGAAGAAGAAGATGACAATGACGAATGCACGCAGCCAGTGTGCATTCACCACGATGCCGGCAAACACGGATGCGACCATCATGATGCTGTACACAGAACCTGGATTCATCTGAAAAGATGACGTCTCGCCATTCGTGCACCCAGGTTCGTCGTTGATCACACCATTGAATTCACTCTTGTCTATGACGCAGCGTCTAGGGAAGCCGCAGCCATGGTCTCCGAGCTGAGAGTCCATGTTGCTGCAAGCGTCGTCGAACTGTTCGTGCAGACACTTGTTGTCTTCCAAACGACCCCGTTTCTTGACTCACGGCTCGTGACGTGGTTGCACGATTCATTAAGGCCATGCGGATAATATGCTTGTCTTCTCGGCTACTAGTGATAGGTGGCCATTGAGATCCGTATGGAGTTCCGTATTACCGTCCTGATCCCATCGATTCCATACTCTGCTAACAGTCATTGGATCTCGACCGACGCGAGCAGCAATACTGCCATAAGATTAACCGCAATTCCGGTACGCTACAATTCGACCTTTATCAAAGTCAGAAACGTGCTGGTACGCATTTCTCCTTCTTACACGAGGCATCACAATAACTTTTCTCCAGGCAACAACGTTCAAATGCAGTTTGTGTATGAGGAACCGGCTGAACAATTTCCTCATTTAAACACAATGTAGGTGTCGCTACTGGCGCCTGCTTTGTCTGAATGCGCTGAAAAGCTAATCATTTGCATACCACAGCACCTTCTTCCTTTCGTATAAATTTCACGTCTGTAACATGTCGCCTTCTTGGTGTAGCAATTTTAATGGCCAGTAGTGTATTTCATAGAAACCCATTCAAATATATTTAATTGAAATATTAACTGTATTCTACCACAACAATAAAACGATAGAACAATGTTTCACAATTTTACAAATGTATATTTCTATGAAATACCTAAATGTAATTGTTCTTATATACTAAAAGAACGGATAATGCAAAGATTGTATTTTACATTAAATTTGTTCTAAATTTGATTTCTTTACAATTGTCTATGTTTTAATAAAATTACATCGTAATTTGATTTGATTGATTGTTATTGCAAAGAATGGCATTTAATAAAAAATGATTTCGATTTAGTGACTCTTCATGAAACATATTTTTGTGATGTGGGATTTCTGATTTATAAATTCAAAAGATCTTATAATTTATGAATTATGAAAGAAAAAGCTTTTTTTTATGAACAATTTGAAATTAAATAAGGTAATTTTAATCGAAGATTTTTTTATTTTGCTGGAGCTGTAAAATCTGATAATAATCCAATAATTACAAACAAAATATTACCACTGCCACACATATATGTTAAGTGTATGGAAATAAGTCATTCAAATTATGGTTGATAAAAATTTATTTTCAATTATAGATATTCCGAGAAAAATAGACGTAATTAGCCTTTTATACTAATTGATGGTGTGGTAAAACAAAGTATATAGATTAATTATAAAGTATAATAATAAAACGAGTATTTCGAATAAATCTAGAAATTAAATTTTTTAAAATGAATATTGTTATAAACATTGTGAATATAATAATGAGTTCTACAAAAGATATTCTGAAAGAAAATGAAGATTTGTGAAGCGTAAAATTTAATATATTTTATGTCTATATAAATTTAATTTCATATTTGAAGACTTAAGGAGATAGCAACAAAAGTTTTCATCAAACTCACAAAAAATTGTAAGACCTTGATTTTACTCATTTTAGATTTTCCATTAATTACGATAAATCAAATTGGATTTCATATTCATTGTCTTTAATAGTTTCAGTTTTTAACGCTAGATGTCGCTTTTTTAAAACAGAAGCAATTGATGAAATGGATTAAAAAAAAAAAAAAAAAAAAAAATTCTAACAAGACTTATTGAAAAAACCGGGTTCCTAGATTCGATTTTTTACTCTGCCTGAGTGTATTTATAATGTGAATTTCTCGATAAATTAATTAGTGTTAAAGTATAAAAGAATAATCATTTATACAAACATTACTGAAACAAATACTTCCAGATAATAAAAATCACTTAGCACAGACCTAAAATAAATGCAATTCATAAAATTTGTAAATACTTTATTTTAATTGGAGAGAATTCTGCACCACATTTTTTTCGGATTATTAGTTCCACAATCGTGCATCAAATTATAAAACGGAGACTGTAAAGGAAAATTCGAATTTTTGCCTCATATATGCAAAAAATTGATGCTTGCTTTTGATGCTGTTTAAGAATAGTATAAAACTCTCTTTTTTTATCAACTACACAATTTATTCTGCATTTATTAAGTATTATAAGTATTTCTTAAAAAGGAAAAATTTAAAAATTCATTTAAAATAAAATGCATCAAATTATGAGATATTTTAATGTATTAAAGAAATCTTAAGCAATTTTGTTTTTTAAAATTCATTAAAATATGTGAAATGAGTTAAAATTGTAAAAGGTTAAAAACTGAACAATATTTCCAAAAAAGATGTTCTAATTTCATTAAAATTAACAGTTTTCCAATAAAGTACCAATTATATCATATAATATTTCAATATTTAAAATAGATTCATATTCTATATTCAATATTATATTATATTCTATGTTCAATATATTTAAAATAGATTTGAATACAGATATTGAACATATCTGATAGAATAACAAAGCTATCAATCTATATATGTATCTTAAGATGCCAAATATTTTATTTTAATATTATGATCTAATTAAATAATATGTAAAAATTTCAATTGAAGATAAACTTGTTTATTATAATAATTTAAAAATGTTTAGCACATTAGAATTGTCTGGTCACATTGAATGGCATCTTTTAATGATTATCAAGAAAAATTTAATGCTATGTTTTATGTGAAAATGTTTACCATAATACAAAACGATTGAATAAACGCTATGCTATCTAAATGCTATCTAATCTATTTCTTCTCAAACAAGGAGTATTTTTTATCATTTACATTAATAAAGAATAGTTAGATAGTTGATAGATATTATTAAATATTTTATAAATACTATATAAGTTATACTATATCAGATATAATGATTTGAATTATATTTATTAAATTATCAGATATATAATTTATTCATTAAGTACTGAATTACTGAAAACTTAATGAATGTTATTGATCAAGGAATAAAAATTGCTTATGCAGCATGAAGTAATTGCTACAATGAAAATAAACTTTATGATGTAGTGAATTCCTTTACGAGATTATACCATCGCTAGATTTGCTATCAATGTTATAAAAAATTCCTTCTTTATTTTTAATGCAGATTAAATTAAAAATGAAACAACTATATAAAAATTTTAAAGCATTATTTTATTTTAAATCATATTTGAAAGCATGAAAAAACGTTTTTTGATGGTGTAGTAAAATCTAGATTTCAATGTCAAAGAAAAGACATTAAGGATAAATATAATCATATTTATAATCAAATTAAATGTCTTTAGTATATTAATATGAGTGGCACATGTTTTATTATGTAAATAAATATCTATCTATTTTCCTTGTATCGTGAATTTAAAAATATTTAAGTTTTGAAATTAGGAGTTCAAAGGCGAAGACTAATTGGATTTTTGCCTTCTGTTCAATCTTTTGTATTTATATATTTAAGTTGCTATATAGTTTCTTATTTGAACTGTGAATAAAACAACCAAAAAAGGAAAAATATTTAAAAGGATATTTGAATTAGAAAAGGATATCGCCTCAAACAATAAAGGGTGACATTTGAGACAATACCTCAGAAAGAATGGATTAATGCTTTCGCTTACAAGAATTGGTATTGTAAAATTCTGGTAAGAATTTTATTCTTCATAATGGATGGACATTCGATCAAAACAATGTATATGAATAAGCTGTATTAAAAAGATGATCATTGGCTGTTTGAAATATTGATTTCTCAAGATTGTTGAAACGGAAATGTAAAATTAAAATATTTTATTTAACTCTGCCTTCATATTTTCTACACCTTCTAACTATAAATTTAAACTACAGGATATTATCTGTTTAAACCGATGCTTTTACTTTTACGGCCGTATTCACCAAACACAGGTTAACTTGAGTGTAGCCTATCTCGGATATAACTCAACTCTAGCATGATTCGCCGATTCTTATTCACGAAGCGGGGAGATTCCCGTATAAAACAACTTTGGAGTTAACCGAACACGACATGTAAAACGGCTTCTGATTGGCTAGTAATCTTCCATGTCAATGTCAACAAACATATCGCTTAAGTCCGCTATTGTTTGCTGACTCGGCGCTAACACTCCGAAATCGTAGGGTTACTCTAGGGATCCATATATGCGAGCTAATCGCTGTTTTTGTTTTGGTGAATAACGTTTCATGACTTAACTCGCCCTTTACCCTGAAACCTCGTTTAACTCTGGTTGGTGAATACGGCCGTTAATGTAACAACAGCAAAGTACAATATTTTCTTTTTGAATGGGAAAGAACAATACTATAATATTTAAGTGCGAAAGAAATGGAGCTAAATATGTTAATATTTTTATCATGAAAGTTAATTCGTAAATATACTTTTGAACGCTCTAATTTATTAATTTCGCCTTATTTTTGTCAAACTAAATGTAATCCTAAATAGAGTTCGTTAAAAATTTATTTTAATTAATTGTTCTAAATAATAAACAGGATTTAAATTCTAAATCATATAATAATAGAAATAGTAATAGAAATGATATAAAAATTTCAATGAATGCAATCTATATAGAATTATTACATTTTATTTAAAAACGTAAAAAAATAGACATATGTACACAACGCTTATGAAATTTCAATTAAAATATTAAGGTTACATTAAACTTCTATTTTCATACAATTTTTAGTTATCATTCCTTATTAAAATGAATTGAAATGTTTATTTAAAAATTATATTTAAAGATAAATTGTTCTTAATTAATATTCAATTGAAACATACATTCGTTTTTGCATTTTGAGCTTATTTCCACAGTTCCATAATATATCAGCACAGCTGGTTGCATTGTCCAAAAGCTTAAAAATTGATTCATTCATATTTGTGAAGCATATTTTTTTTCCAATAATTCAGTCAAAAATGTTTGTATTGCACCTCCTACGTACATTAAGTTCATGAAAAAAAGTACGTTTTAATGTTTTTACATTCAATACCATTCACTTATCATTTTCAGTTTTATTTATCCTGTTTAAATATGAAAATCTTATGTTCCACACATAGCAAAATACTTTAGCACACAAATGTTTTTCACTTTTGAAGTAAATGATTCGTTGTTAAGAATATTTTTTAGTGAAGACAAACCCACAGCAAATGTTGAAATGAGAGAAAGTTTACTGTTAAGATGAATCGTGGTAAAATTAGTAACATCACACTATTAAATAGTTATATTTACATAAATTGTTGATTAATAGCCAGCTTTATAATTGAGCAATGCTTCATTCAATGCATTTCTGCTATAAAAATATTTTTAATAGTGCCTGGGTTACAAGGCATCTATTCATGATACCATTTAGTGCCTACCTTACGCTGCAATTACAAGTGAAATTTCATTTATTGTCCTCTTTTAGTCTCCGATGTATTATGGCTATATACAAATTTCTGTAACGGCTCATTTTTTGCTGGCGTTGACGTCATGCGGAGGTTATGAGGTATTTGATATGTATTATAGACAGATTGGAAGTTACTTTAGCCGAGGAATGGAAACACTCCCCCTGGCGGAGCAGTAATTGCGAGTGGAACTTCACTGGTCGTGGTTGCCGTGATTGTTGTTTCATATAAAGAAGTGCTTGTCACTGTGCGAAATTTCGTGCTGATGGCATTGTATGTGAGTGTATAAATCTTCGTACTAAGACTTGTTGCTGTCGTTACTGTTGTGTAAGTTGATGTTATTGTGCTGAATTGAGGTGGTGGAGCTAATAGCTGAGGGCCCGTTCCTCCAAGCTGAGTTCCGCCCAAGAGTTGTTGCAGCTGGTTTTGCTGTTGAAACAGCTGGGTATTTAAATAAGGCTCGACAGTTGTCGTTAAAGATGTCATCGTTTTTTCGGTAGTAGAAATTGATTCGGATAGTGTTCTGGTTCTTGTTCGTCGCCCGTCGTAAAAACTAACAACTTTGGTACTGTAAATAGTATCTGTATGGATATAAGTTGACGTTTTCGTGATTGTTGAATACATAGTTGCATGCTTATTTAGTTGTTGAAGGCCTAAGTAAACTGCAGCCAAAGGATTTTGCTGCAAAGCAGCACCCAAAGATAATAATGAATTTGATAAATCATTATTGTTGATGATGTTATTATTCCTGGTTTGGTCATATGGTACTACAGCCTGTTCTCGTCCACTACCTGAAGCCTGGAGTAGCCCGTTCGGGACTGGAGTCTGAATAATCTGTTGTCTAGGAGATGGTTCCAACTGTATTGCTCCATCCAAAAGACCACTCAACTGGTCTACTGATTCATCGAATTCAGTATCAGTGGATTCTGTATGAAGAACTGTCATATCAGCTGCAGGTAGAGTCTTGTAGCCAGTGATTAATTTCAAAATGAAGAAGCTTTCCGTTACTGTATGATAAGACGTAGTGTCATTTTCCAACACTGGAACTACTGAAGTCTTTAGCATCCTTTCCGTTGTTGTGTAGGTTCTGGTGACCACAACATGAGGTGCAGCATCATCGTCCAAAGGACTTACCGTGGCAAATATAGCGTTGTTATTGGCGGGTGATATATCGTGAGCATCGATAAGTCCTCCCACATCAGTGGCGTAGTTGTGGCGAGTCTTGGGCACTTGTGTCGTAATTGTTAAGGTTCGAACAGATTTCCTTCTTCCTACGTGAAGAGTGACTTCACTTGTGATTGTAGTCTTCTCATAGACTACACGTGCAGGATCAACTGGGTTTAATGGATCGTATTCTTCTAGAAGTTCATCCTCGGGATCGAAAGTGTTGTCTTGAGGAGTTACAATGTCACTTACTTCATCGTTTCTAACAGTCAGTTTGACTTTGAATCGATTCAACTGAACCTAAAATAAAGATAAGATAAATTTAGCAAAATTCTATTAAATATCATAAGCCTCTAGACTTTTGTGTATAAAACAGTAGATGATTTATTTATACAGGAAGTTCCTGGGAAAATATGGAGATGATAAGATTGACAAAAACCTGTAAATTCTTGCAAAATATTTAGCTAAAAATTATTTAAAATTATGATTATATTTATACAGATTTGTGTTTTTTCCCTTTATATATAAAAATATTTCGTTTTTATTCTGTATTAAATAATTTAATTATTGTTTTTTACGAAAGCTAAACTTCATATTAAATTACGAGTTATTTTTATTACCTTCTGAAATGAAACTGAGAAAAGTATTTTTTAACTGACTGACTTTTAATCAAGAATAATAGGAGAAACATCTAAATTTATTCAAACTTGAAATCTTTGCTAGTAATATTGTCCATAACAAAAACTTTCTTAGACTAGCTCTAAAGAATACATTTCAAAGTATATACAAAATTAAATTAACTATTCAAAATATGAATTAATTGAAAAATGTACTCTTGAAATAAAAAAAAAATATTATTCAAAAAATGAATAAAATATAATTTTCAAAAAAGCATCATAAACTAAATCAAAAAACGCTTTTTTTTACTTATTTTATGTTACTTTTATTCATTATTAATTATTTCTGAAAAAGTTTTCCACAGGATGCAAAAATTTCTTACTATTTTAAATATTCTTATAGATAAGTTTATTTATAACAGATTCAATATTTTGTACTAAATTTTAAGCAAAATTCATTACGTACAATAGTTGTTTCAATATTACAAAATAGAGTAACAAAATAAAATATAAAATAAAGAATTAATTTTTTCCCTTTGAATGTAAAAAATTGTGAAAACACTTTCCTTTTTTATTGAAAATAGTAATTAACTAGTAATTAGTAGCTTTGAAGCATGATAACTAAATATCAAGTGATATAGGATGCGGTGGCTTGAAAATTGAGATGCTGTATCTTATCAGAAAGTAACAACAGTATCCTATATCAATACTATTTAAATTTATTTCCATGTAAAATTTTGAGTTCATATCTTTTGGATGCATGAGGGTATTTGGGATCTCTAATAGATTTTCCTTTATTTACTAAGATGTTTTCTCTGACAAAATTAATTTACACCTTATTGAAAGGGCCGCGGTGGCCTGATTGGTTAGGGCATCGTTCTCATTACCAAACGGTGGTAAGTTCGAATCCCGGTTTAGTCGAAGATCGTCGTGTTCATTAATGTGGACTGGAGCAAGTTAAATCCGTCGGGTCGCAATATCTTCCATGTTCCCATTACAAATTAATACCTCTGGGGGTGGTTAGAGCCAGGCCGTGGGTCTTCACTGGCTTCAATCTATAAATCTGGAAGATTCAGGTGGTGCTGCCCTCTATGAGCCAGAAGTCGTACTTCCACCTTCGTTTGAGTGTGCTCTATTAAAAATAACGGAAGACGCTCCCGCTCTCATTCGCCTAGTCTCTCTGGCGGGCGGGCTTGGCGTTGCCAAGTGTCATTAACAACAACATACCTTATTGAGTTAATTTTCTTCAAAATATTATTATAGCTTTTGATATTTTTAAAAGCTACATCAATATTTATTTTTACTGTAGACTATAATACATACATTAATTTGTGCACAGTATATTTCCTTAAATATGTTAAGATAACATAGAGAAAATAAATTTCTTATGAATAATTTATTCCTTGTGTACTGTAATCTTTACTGTACTGATTTCCAGCATAACGTAGTAAAATGCTTTTGAATTCTAGAATTTGAGGAATTTTTGCCATTTATATTCATTTTCATATTAATAGGCAAGATATAGATATTATATTTCAAAATATAATATTTATTAAATATCTTTAATTAAGTTGATAATAAATAAATCTATAAATACTTACTTATGCAACAAAATAAAACAAATATCAAAAAGTTTAAATTGATATACTTAAATATTTTAAAACTATAGAATTACTAAAATAATTATATTTTAGCTTAAACTATAGAATTAAAATAATTATTTGCAAGCTTAAATTTATTAATTTAAAACTCTTGTCACACAAGAATATTGGAATATAATGGAATACGTTTTCATTTCTTATCACTGAGATAATAAAATAAATGAGAGTACTTCAGCATTTATCATTAGAAAAACAAAGTATTTTATCATATGCTCATTTTAAATTCATTATGATTCTTATTAACTTATAGCTTATGCATTTAGTTTACTAACATATTGTATTTACCAAAGAAGAATATTTCTAATTTATTTATTTATTTTTATACACAAAAGAGTTCATAAATTCATTTTTATGAATTCAGAAAAGAATTTCATGACAGATAAATTTCACCTTTTTGCTTTAAAATCATTTAATTGTGCAATAAAAGTAAGGGAAGGAAATTTTTTATTTTAAGTATTTAGCTTTATTTGTTAAAAATTATGGATTGTTTTAGAAGTTCATCAATAGTATTGAGACTAAGAAATGCAGCAGTTATTTTTGTGGTATAAAATTTTATATAGGAATCTCAAATAAAATAGTCTAATTTTTATGTAGTTCAAGGGTATATTTACCTAGAAGTGAATATCTAGATGCTTTTTTCTTTTCAATTTTAAAGAATGTTGCTTAAAATTTCCCAAGTAAAAATATAAATAAGAATTTTAGAAATTTGTATCTGATTTTTCACTGATACGATTTTTAATTAGTTTGTATTTGATTTTGTATTAATATTTTAATATCGTATCAAGTCAAATGAATCATTATTGCTAAAAATTATGAAAAGGATTTTGTTTGTTTGTTACTTTATAACTAATTTCAAACACGAAAAGCTATTCTATTAAAAAAAAGTTATTGAGATCTACATTTTAAATAGGACTCTCTCTCTTTTCAAATAACTATAAAATTATAGTAATACTTATTTATTTATTTTATAGTTATCAAGACAATTATTATTGTTTGAATTACCTACTTGTTAAATTTAAAAAAATGCTTCATTGTTAAAAAAGGTACGTTTACATTTTAATTACAATTAATGCAAATTTATTATTCTTTCGTGAAATTGATAGGTTCATTAACATTTTATTTCCGTTTATTGAAATTAAAATAAAACATTTTATTTTTCACAATCATTTAATTCTTGATTCTTAAATTCAAGCAGGTCTTGATTACTAAAAATAAGTTAAAAGAGATTTCAAAGAATTTTCCTCTTTTTTAAAGTAAAATATTTGGAAAATACAGGGCTTACATTTTTACCTTATTTATAACACGCAACCGTTAAGAAGTCAATTCCCTTATTTGCTAATGAAGAGTTACTTTAAGGAAAGCTCTATTTTTTTAAAATAATATATAAACAATAATTTCTTTGTTTCCACATGGAATTTGTAACGACATGAATAACGAGTTGTTTTGAAATGTGTATTTGTTGTCGATCAATCATTTAAAACATAATATTTGGAAGTAAAACACTTGTTTTGTCAAAATAAAATAATTAAAAAGTTTAATAATTGCTGAATAAACATTTCTGCCAAAAATGACATAAACTTGTCTATTTTGTCAGAACAGTTTACAAAATATAATACTTACCATAAATAATACAAATATTTATTCAGAATAAAGTTCCAAATTGTACAATTCATTATTCACAACGCAAATAAATTCGTTAATATTTAAACATTTAGATTTAATATAAAATGTAATAAACCTTGTTGAGTAACTAATTATAATAAATCAGTATAAATTTAACATTTAATCATCTTTTTTTCATAACCCATATATTCTTCGAATATATTGTACCAAGAAATAAAACTTTAAAATTGTTTTTTGACAAACTAATTTACTATTTAAAAAATGAATGACTTACTGATGGAGTGTTCCTCCTGGGGAGGACATATCTAAATCTTGGCGGCATCCTGTTCCTCGAGTTCTGAGAATCGTGTACAGTATTTTCTTCCTCTGGAGGAATGTCCGTCGCCAAGGTGGGTCTGAATCTTCGAGACAACCGGTAAGAGGATCTGGAGTTGGATTTATCTAAAGATTCAGTTGGTCTAATGGACAGTCTGTTGGGTGGGACACCATCTGGTAACTTGAAGGAAGACTGGAGGACAGTGTTAGCATTTAGAGGTTCGTCAGTTCGTCTATCTGCTTCTCGACTGCAACAAATTCTTCATTAATGTATGATAATATATGAAAATTATGAATGTATGATTTTGTATGAGAAAAAAAGCTATAATTTTTGAAATCTTTTAATTAATACAATCCAAAAGTTCAGCCCAAGTAACATTTGTTTAAATACTTCGTTATTTATTAATTTATTTACACTTAAATATACCATTGATGGGAATGCATTTATGAATGAATGAATATGTTGAAAGGAGAATGAGCATACTTATATTGTGTGAATATTAACAAAAATAAATAGCTTGTTAAAGAAAGGTCCTCGTGTATAATACATTGAATGTTCAGAAAATCAGAAATTTCTTTCGTACTCTTTTAATATTTCTTAAATATTTTAGTATTATGTGCTGACCACAAATGGATACAAATGATTTTTTCTTTTGTGATGGGTTGCTGGGAAATTTTTCATGGGAAGAATGCATGGCGAAGTGAAGCAATGGGACAGCTAGGAACTGGTTTTTGGCTACAGCAAAGAGCAAGCCTGCCGGTGGTTGGAGAAGCAATGCCAGAAGCCTCGAGTTGCTTATGGAGAGAATCCTGAAGAACTGTACTAGAGGAGATCATCGATTGATCTGGGAGAGAACATGGTGTAAATGGGAACGAGGATAGATGATAGTTTCCACTGGATCTGTGACAGTATTGCTAAGTTCTAGAAGACTGAACACGAGATGGTACAGTTAATCTGCATGACTTTTTGATAAGACAGTCCTATAAAATAAGTCACCATAGGGTTCCTAATTGTCAGGTCCAGCATTAAGCCTAACAGAATCCCACGTGGGCTAAACACGCGTATAAGAATATTTTAAATTCGTGTAATGTAGTGGAACATTGCACGCAACTTTTAATTCCATTTTTAGAATACAATTTTCAGTTTTAGTAATAGGTGTATCAAAATGTTATTAATAGTTATGAGGTCGAGCAGGAATTCAACTTGGTCAAGTTGTGTATGTTATGTATGTTTTTTTAAGTTAATCTTTGTAATAAACTTTATTAATTAATATGAACCTGGGATTTTATTAAGTGTCTATTGTTAACATCATTTATCTATAAAAACTATTGTAAGTTAAAGTGAGTAACATAATAAGACACTTAGTACAATTATATTTTTGTCATTAGTTTCTAATTTTTAAAATTTTTTCATAAAAATTTATAATTGAATTTTATAATAGAAATTGTTATTAGTTTTGGTTTGGCTGTTTTCGTAACTATACCATGTATATCATATAATATCTTTCGGTATATAGAATATAGTTCCTATAATCTAAAACCAAATTTTTTTATATATTTATTTTCAATATATGTAGTAACTTCCAAGCATTTAAGATCCTCGAACATTAAAACTACATAATGGAGAACAGCTAGAATATATAAATTAAGAAAAAGCAACAAATATTTTTACTCTGCTCAATAAATACTGCAATAATATTAACTACTATTATTAAATTTTTTGTTTACTATTAAGTTGCTTACTAAATAAAACTATAAGAGAGGAAATATTTTTAAAATAATTATTTTTAATACCTCCTAACCTTTTGATCAATAGTTTTATAATATTCGTCAGACCTGTAAAAAGTGATTCTACGATTAATATTTTTAAATCATGCACAATTCTAATGAACTAGACTCTTCGTAGTCTTAAATCGAATGTCTCAAGGTCCATTATTAAAAAAATACAATGTTTCGAATATTTTTTTGTTTGTTTTTGTAACTAAAATAAAGTTACAAAAAAAATCACTATTGCAGTGTAAAATTTTCATTGATCACTCATTGCTTCTAAATGTTAAAAATAATTTTAATATCACATTCTCTTTCTTTAATTATAGTTTTTTGAAACTGTAATTTGATTCTGCGAAAAAAATATACGCAATTTATGCGAAAATTCTCATACGGGATTATAATATAGTATTCCAAAAATTTTGCGTTTATATATATATATATATATATATATATATATATATATATATATATATAGATAACCATATGGAAAAGCAAAAATTATCGTCAAATAGCATGAAATTCAAGTTTAGAAAGATTCATTTATTATTTTTTGTCTATTAAACTTTGTAAATTAGATATAAACTATA
>JAPDSC010156109.1:21373-54682 GCA_026290005.1 Latrodectus geometricus
TTATTATTTTTTGTCTATTAAACTTTGTAAATTAGATATAAACTATATACAAGATTAAGAAAAAAAATTGAAATAAAAGTATAAGAATAAAAGAGAATTGTTAATTGCACAATGTAAAAGAGTATACTTTAAATAAATATGTTTACCCTGTTTATTATTTCAAAATAATTTCATGTTTTACAATAAGATCATTTTTTTCAAAACCAAATTGAATTCACCATAAAATTAAACAATAAAAAATCTTTGAGATAAATGAAGAGATTTATGTGCGATTTTCCGAAAGATTCGCTTATCATTATATTCAAAAAATCATTGAGAGATATATGATAAAATGAATGAAAATATGAAAATTATGAGTGAAAACAAGATAAGAAATTGGTTCGAAAAAATATGAAATTGAAATCTGATAAATACATAAGGAAATATAAAAATAAAATTTATTCAAGTTTTTATCTTTAGAGCATAAAATAAAGAAGCATTTTCGAAAGATTACTTATCTTTAAAAATATGCTTAAACTATAAAGATTATGAAGTAATAAATGTCAAAATTATGATAAATAAATATTTTACGTTAGGAAAATTATAAATTTTGTTTGATTTACGAAATTTGTTTTTTTTTAAATGTGACATACAATGACTTTTATGTAAAAAATGAAACGAGGCTTTTTTTTCATTCAAGGTAATTCAATGGCTAATTTAACAAACTGTGACCATAACTGACCACTGTTTATGGCTGTTACCATATAATGCTAACACAGCGTGAGTGACACAAGAATATCACAATTCATTTCCACTTTACTTAAGGTTCTCACTGAATAATGTTATTTTTTAACGGTCCAATGAGTATGTAACAGTTTTTCTTCACCTTTTTGGAGAAAGCTGTCACATTAAATTTGTTAAATGTCATGGCTAATTAAACACAAACCGAAAGAAATTCAAGCGTGCGTTACTTTACGAATCGTTGTGTTCTTATGTGCATGGAAAAGAATGGATACCTTTCGTTTGGAAAAAAAGAATTTTTTATATTACCTAATGAATTAAATTTACAAAAATTATCAGAAATTTAATTTAAAAAATAATAATTGTCGTTTATTAATATAATTAGTATATCAGTCAATACAAAAAATTATAAAAGCTAGGAACATGATTTCGTACATTTCTCATTATAAAAGGGAGAAAAGTGTTATTCTTATTATATAAAGGAGAGAATATATAAGGAGAAAAATTCATCTTGCTCATTCTTAATCAATTTATAATGGTGATTAATATTACATACTGTAATTAGAATTTTCTGAAAAATGTGTATTTGTTAGAAGAAATTTTTAAATAATTTCATAAAAAAAAATTAAAAAATGCTATCAAATGTGCATAGTAGATATTATCTTTGTAGATACAAAAGCTATCCTGTAAATATGAAATTGAAAACAAAAATTTTATCAACATAAATGTGATTTGTAAGAAATAGTATTTCCCATTCCTTTTATATGGCAGGAAAGGGTTATGTAGCACATGCAAGTTATGTAATATCAAATGTAATTGAAAATTATTTTTGATCAATATTTAGATTGAATTAATATTTAATTATTTTTTTTCAGGATAATGATAATCGTATCATCTATCAAGAATCCTACATTACACTTTCATAAACTAAACATTGCTTCATTGTTACTTAAGTTAAATTTATACCGTAGGATGCTTGAGCACGATTTTAACAGCAACACATCTTAGAACAAAATATATTCCAATTCGAAGATGCTGGAGCAGATTTGCTTTCGAATTTGAATGAAACAACTAATGAAATCAATGAAGATGAAATGCACATTAATTAAAATATCGTAAAAATAACAAATTTCGCATCATAAAGCATTATTTCAATGCGACACATTAGACACCATAAATAATTTTGATTATTTTGAAACTTAGTAACCTGTAATCATGACTTTTGTCATACTGATAAGAATGATGTAATTTACAATTGATAGTTGGATCAAGAAACTTTTGTGAACCCCTATTGGAAAACCTGACATCAATTGATTTAGCTATCATATTTATTAATTGTATAGGTATTCTTTCTTGTAAAGAAAAAACATTTGTATATCATAATTGTATTATTTTTTCGTTATTCAATAAAAAACTTAAAATTCTATTATTGCAATTTTTATTTAAAGTTTATGAAATTTTTCTTTTTACATCATTTATTTAACATTGCAAATGTAATTTCTTTTCAATATAGTCTCATCTTAATTTCTAAAATTTTCTCACAAGAATCAATGAATTTTTTTTATGTAATTCTTCATGTTTTATAAAATTTATACCAAGGTTAATTTAAACCACATAAATATGAATCATGACTATAACGATTCCCTTATTTTTACAATTTTCCATCACTTTAATTTTACAGTTTTAAATATATAAATAAGGGGCATTTTCCTAGTGAATAAATAATGAATATGTGCTTTTTTTAAAATATACAGAATACATTAGTCATATACAGATGTCATAAGGAGTATATTGGTTGTAGGGTCTTAAAATTGATTCTGAAAAACTTTGATGCGATTTGATAAAATAAAATATTAATTTGCTACTTTTTCTATATATCTTTAGCTAATGAATTTTTATAATTAGATATAGCTAGAAATAGTATCTTTAGATAATGAATCGGCATATTACCATGTCACACATTCTCCGAAATACAGGAGCCATACAGAGTAATAAAATAAAAAATTAAGGTAACTAAAAAAGTAAAACAAAAATGCCCTTTATAAGTCACTAAGTCACAATTATTCTAAATTTATATATATATGTAATATATATATATATATATATATATATATATATATATATATATATATAATTTTTTTCCAATTTCTCTTTTTTAATTGCTTTCAAATTTTCTGCTTACTCTGTCTAAAATTTTTTTATCTGCTTATAACTTCACTGCATAATTACATTTTTTTAAAGGATTTTACAAAGCCATCTATCTTTAGATTTTCGTGATTTCTTATGTGTAACTTTCGCTTTCAAATTATTCTTCCAAATTTTAATTATTTTAAATTTTTAAAAGAATTTAGCAGTTTATTTGTGTATTTTTTTTTTTGTTTATTTTTTGATATCTTTAGATAAATGAATTAGTTTGAAGTAATAACTGCTTTTCAAAAATTTTAATAAATCAAAAGTACATCATCTCTGAAGATTATTTTAAATATTTATAAATAGTGTGTGTGATCAAATGTTTCTCTTGATTCTCCCTAAGATTACATCACTAGATTTCTATTAAATGTTTTCATAAAATTCTTTTAAATGTATTTATCAATACAATCAATATAGCGTGTAAAATGCTATGGTAATTCCTTAATGAGACTTTTTCAAACTGTATTTATAAAAATGTGAAGAAAAATAACATTTTTATGGATAATTGTAAGTTTTAAAGTTGAATTTTTTTAATAGTAATAAAAAGTTAAATTAAATCGTTGAAATAAAATTGCTTAAAATAAAAAAATAATAACAAATAACCGATATAGAACCATATAGCAAAATATTTCTCTAATTTATTTTTTTATTTAATTTTGGAAATTAATTAAATACGATAAGCATTGATTACTATCCTCTATTACTCTCACCAAAAGAACTTTTAATTCAAATGGCAAAATTAATTTCAAACTTATATTAAAATGTTATTGTATATCTTTAAATAGAAAAAATAGCCTTCCAAAGATTTCTATGTAGTAAAATAGGCAAAAGATATATATTTCTTAAGGCAAAATAAATAAAATTACACCAACAAATGACTTTTCTTCGCGCTGAAATTAAATGTAGAGTTATTAAGTAATCATATATAATTATATTACATACGCTTTCATATCCGAGAAATACATGACTTCCCACCTGGGTTCGAATCCTGGCTCAGGCATAAATATACTTTCTCTCTCTCTCTTTCTTGTCTTTGTCCTTTCTTTGTGTGTGAATGGTTGCCTACCCTAGAAACGGGTACCTATGCCATGTGTGTACTGAGGAAGTCGGACTTCACACCAAATATGGTTCAGTTGGAAAAGTGGAGCAGCGCACCCCATATTGCCGGCCTGGCTGGCACACGGCAACAACAACCGCAACATGACTTCCTATTTTAAAAGTGCATAATAAAAGCCCATATACACATATGACAATTCATTAAAATAGCAACTAAACTAAACTCTGTGGAACGATAGCGCATTGTAGAGCCAAGCCCTACAGTGCCAAATATCTGTTTTCTTGACCGAGTGCTGTAGCGTATGAAGCATATGTCCCTGTTAGGTTGTCAATCTAACCAAATATCTCAGTACATAGTTCCCGAGCATGCTTTGTACTTAGTTTTATCGATCTCCTGAAGGGGTGAAAATCTGAAATTAAAATAGCTACACCATAAAGAAATGCAAATAACAAAGATATTTATTAAACGAATATAATATACCAGAAACAGCTAGTGATTCAATGTTAAAAAAAATTTGGAAGCATAAATCCTGATGAATCAGTGCTCATCAGAATTATACTCATCAGTACAAGACTATTTCTCATAGTAATAACACTACTTATATGACTGGGTATAAAAAAATAGAAATTGGATGACATACAAATACAGTTGCCAATGCACTTTCATTTAAATGAAATAGACATCGATCATAATGACAAGATAATGACAGGTGTATGGTGATTAGAATGTCGCTCGGTAATTGTCTTCGAATCATTTTCTTTAAGTGAAAGTTCCAAAGAATCTACTGGCCAAAGGTAAAAGCTTCTCTTAATGTTATTCAGAAGCCACATAATGTTTTCCGGTAGAAATGACATTATAAGAAAAACTTTAAAAATCACAATCAAGCAATTTAATAATTTATCATAGATTGTTGTAGAATAAATAAAGAAACTAATTCTTGTTCGATACTTAGCTTAAATAAGTGAAAAGTACAAAAATATCGTTCACTTTTTTGCAATCGTAGGTTTTTTGTTTTGTTTGTTTCTGAAATTAATTGCCTTTTGGTTTCATTGATTTTGTTTGATGGTTGAACTCAAATGTAAATACTTCAGTGATTCCTTCAATGTTGTGATGCATTGCCTGAAGAACATATTCGCATCATTTCTAATCTAGAGTCAAATTTCATTTGATAAATAATTTATGCATTGATTAAGAAGAAGATGCAAGTTAAAGTCTGCTGGAATAGTATGCTGGGACAAAAGAAAACTAATTGTTACTATAATAATTTTACTATTTAATTTTTTGCACAAAAATAAACATTGCAATAAGAAAAAATAAATATAGGAATGACAATTTATTAATGTCATTTCAAATTGTTATTATGCTTTTTGATTTCTGAAACAATTTTAAAATGGATATAATTTTTTTAATTTTAATGAATTTTATTATTATTTTTATATTTTCTAACTTAACTGAAACATTTTGAAACTTACAATTTTTTTTACACTTAAACACAATATAATTTATTTCTTAAGAAAACAAATTTTCTGGTGCTAGAATTTTTATACTGAGAAAGTATGAATAAATTAAAAGAGAATACAGCAGTAAATCATTGTTTTGTATATGTTTAAAATTCTGATACCTGTCAGGTGTTGTTGGTTTGTATTCTTTGGTATCACCACTTGTAGGTTTATGCCAATTGGATGATGCATCCAGCAGGATTTTGTTCGACTTGGAAGGTAATGGACGACTGCTGGATACCGGAATAGTTGCTGACTTTTGAAAAATAGGTTTCGTTGGGCTTGGTTTGGGAGTCGACAACTCTTCGGATTTGGCAGGGAAGATAATTTGCGATGTACTTTGTAAAATTTGAGCATATTTTCCCTCGATGTATGTACCAATGACTTTGGTTTCGAATACTGTTGTAGCTCCATCTTTTACGTGAGTTCCTCCGAGTACTGTGACCAATCCGGTGGGGTACTGAGGCAAAGCAGGCGTAGAGCCGGCTTTCTGGAGATTTTGCTCCGGTTCTGAATCAGGAGTTGTTCCCAGATCACCAAAACCTGGCTTCAAATGCCTAAAAAATTGAAGAAGTTTTAGATCCTTGAGATATAAAGTCAAAAATTATAGCGAAATGACAGAAAATGTGGTTTATTAGGAAATTAAATTATGATAAATATATAAATAAATATGTACAAAAAAGTAGGAATAAATGTCCATAATTATTTTCTCGTATTATAATATTCTTTGCATTTTTGGGCTTATTTATGGATAGTTATTCTATACTATCATTAATAAGCCCACAATTATTTATGGATAGTTTAAAAAATTAACTGTTCATTAAATGTTATTTATACCTTTTAAATTTTATTAATAATTTAAAACTGGGAAATTAATAAAATCAACATATAGCAAATTTTATCATGTATAAAAAAATTAAAAAATATAATTAACAACTTATTAAATTTAAGTATTTATTAAAATGATTTTATATGTAAGTCTTTTCAAACCTCAAAATATCAGCAAACTTTCATTGAACTTTTCATTCATTCATAGGATCTCTGGTTTACTGTAACAATAGAATAGTAATATACCTCATTTGAAAACCTTGAATAAATTGATCATTGATTAATATATTTTCTTAATGGCTTAATATAATGTTCTAATTTCATTCCAGAAAATTATCTAGAAAACAAAATTAGGAAACAAAGTGGTTTGTGCTAGTCAAATAATTGAAATTTTGGTCACAGTAGTAATGTACTTTTACTGTCATTCAAGATCTATTTCACAAAAACGATTAATTCCAGGCTTTGATTTTTTAAACTGCTATTTTTCAATAAAAAATTATTAATTTGCAAAACAGCCTTCGAAAACGTTAATGAATTTTTTAATGTTTTATTATACCTGTATGCATGCTGCTATAAAAATAAATATACGCAAATAATAATATTATATTTCTTAAACACATTATTTATAATAAAAAAAAATTAACCAATTTTGTACTAATTTATTTTCCTTGAATAACTTTAAAGGTATGATAAGTATTGTTCTGTACATTTATTAAATTGAGAATTCAATTTTAAACTAGAAATGCCTCTGTAAGTAATATGCTATTTAATTCATAACACATAAAGTTTAATTAATAGCCTTTGAAACAAAGGTTAACAATTTTTTTAAATGTATAAGCAGATATTTATACATATTCTGTACACTTATATTTTTAAATTATAGCATTTTATTAAGAAAAAATATTATGTTTATCAGTTTATATTATAATATACGTATTAAGTTTTTGAAATATGATGCTTGGTTTAAAAATATTCAGAAACTAGGATTTATTAAATAAATTTTAAAAGACTAAACTTAAAATAAAAAATTTCGACATATTTAATTTAGTCATTAATTTGCTGATACTAAATAAGTACTTTTATCAGCTATTGCAGTTTTATCAACAGATAAAAATTTTATAAAGGCAAGGTAATTTCATAAAACAATATAACATACAAAACTAAAAATTTGAATACATTATTAGAATGAATTTCAAAACAGTAAATCATTTTTGCGATAGATAGAAATCTTTAAAATTGTTCTCTACTTATATTTGTAAGAATTTATTGTAGATTAAATAATTATTTAGAATAAAACAGTATACATAGATTTTATATATTCATGGTAAATTTTATATTATTTAAGGAGCTTTTATTAGTAAATTAATATAATATATAGCAAAGGACAACTATTTTTAGAAAAAAATTCCTTTATTTTTAAATATTAAATAACAAATATTGTATAATGCTCGTAATATTTAAATAATTTGTTTTGTTCATTATGCAAAATGATTCATAAAGAGTGTATATTGAAAAAAAACTTATTTTACAATATGCGTGTAATTTTTTGAATCAACACAAAATTTTGAACTTCTGGACTGAAAGAGGTAAAGAGTATTACCTATGATAAAATATTCACAAGAGCTAATTTTTCATTCAAGGGTCGTTGAAATGTGATTATTGCATATGGGATTCTTATATTTTAAATGTACCTATTTGAAAAATATTAAACATAATTTATATTATTCTATTTAAAATTAATTTTTTAAAAATGATGCAAACGTGAAGGAATATCTATTTTTTTTTAGTTCTAACGGTAGGCATCCTTGAGCAAGTAAGTATATCTAAAGAAACAAAAGATATTTATACTTAACATCCACAAAAATAACTATTTTCCCTAGTTGAAATAAAAGCTTTTAAGAATGTTTTACAATATTTAAATAATTTATTATGTTTATTATGCAAAATAATTTTAAAAAATATACTTTATTGAAAAAAAACTTATTTTACAATGATATATATGTATGTGTGTGTGTAATTTTCGATTCAACACAAAAATTTGAACTTCTAGACTAGAAGAGTTAATAATTATGATCCATGATAAAAATAAATATATTTCATTTCATGAAATTTTCATTCCAAATAATATTTAATGGAATTCAAATTTAATCAACTAAAGCTAATAATAATTCTATAAATAAAAATGACTTTACAACATAACATTCAAAAATAAATCTGAACTTTGGACTACAAGAGTTTTCATGATAGCTCATTACTATTTTTACAATAAAATTATTATACAATGAAAACGTATTTAACAATTTAAACAATTAAGTAAATAAGTAAATCAAGGAATACATGCGAAAGTAATATTAATGAAAATAAATACATAAGAAATTACTTGTATTGATTATTGTATAATTGGCTACATTTTATATTTTCTAAAATAAATAATCAAAATAGATACAATGAAAAGCTATTTAAGCATAAATTGATAAACAATTGTACCTTTCCTAATTCATTTGAAAATTTACTATGGAATACCAGCTTTAGCTATAAAATCCAAAAAATAATAATATAATTTTAAAAAATTTAAATAATAAAAAAATTAATAATAATATAATTAACTATTTGAAGTAATGTACTTTTTAAATCATAATTTATAGATGTAAATAATATTCTGCTCTTATTCATCCATCAAAATTTCATTGCCTTCTTTAACAGCATTCTTTTATTTTAAAAAATGATTGATGTATTTAGATAATTACAACTGCAGATTATGAGGTTTAATTATAATTATTATTAAAAGCTGTTTAAAATGAACTAACATATTTTTATTGTATTTATTTATTTTTTATTAATTTCTACTTTATAAAATTTGATTTTTCAATTTTTACAATAGTTCCTGAATAAATATTTAAGAAAACTAATTGAGATATACATCCAATACACAAATAGAGAAAAATTTCTTCATTATCTTTTTTATAATTATTTTAAAATTGATATCAAATTTAAATTAATATTAAAATGTCAATTAAGTTTTAAAATATGTAATCAAATTTTTCTGACAAGCAGAAAAATTAATTATTTATATTTTATTATAAATAAGATTTGATAATTTTTATATACAAGGGGAATCGAGTAGAAAATATTTTAATTAACAATCAAAATAACATGTGAATAAATAAATGAATAAACTATTATAATTTTAAATTGAAACTGGAAAGGGAGTAAATGATAGCAAAATTATCTAAAATAATATTGAATAATTTTAGAAAATCAATTTAGTTAATTTTTCAAAAATCACTAATTAATAGAATTTTTTTAGGTTTGATTTCTATTGTTTAAAAGGAATTCGAAAATTGAATATTTTTGTCTAAATTAATTAATTGATCACGTAATGTTTTCTAGGTATATATTTAAGCATTTAATTTTTTCTAATTACAGTTAGGTGGATTAAGGGTTTCCAAATTCCGAGCCCTAAATTATTATTTGATTACCTTTGTCTAAAATTTTGCCTGTCATCTTCAGGCGTGTGAGCTTCATTCTCAAGCTCCGTCCTCTTCTGCACATCCTGATCATGTCCAGTGTATGTCAGATGCTGGATGTCGTCATTTCTTGGGCTTATGGTGGAGCCCAGACTTGTACTGGATGCCGCGGGCACGCTGGATGCTGGTGTGGGATCCTGAGGAGCTTCTGATGCAGGGGTGAACACGATGACTGTACCATCTACTGTCGTTCGAAAATTTAGAAAACCACGAACTGTAACCGTCGGCAGAGTGGCATCGGAATCTATGTCCTCAGCTGCTGTGAGGGCTTCGGCTCTAGGGGCACTGGGTATGTACACAGGGGCTTGTGTATCCGCCCTTAATGGAACTGTAAAAGGATAAGGAAAGATAAGTGAAACATCAAATATTGAAATGTGTTACATTCTAAACAAACCATTAATATTTTTATTTGTAATTCTTATCCAAATAAATGAATATTAATAACATTCGTTGAATATGAATGACGTAAATTACCTAACTATCATTATCATAATTACTAACGGAATTATTATTAGTCATTTCATGAAGATTGAAATTCCACAAATACTTTATTTCTGGTATCGAAAAGAATGATCGCAATGTTAATATAGATGGGAATCCTAGTTAATAAGCAGTTTATTGACCTAATGATTTAATTATTCAAATGAATCCATGATTCTTGAAGACTGAAAGGTTGTATGCAGATTTGTGAATTATGTAGCTGCAAATAACTGCTCACCTTCGTCAATGAAAAGCTGTTTTTTCCCTGCCGGAAATTATTGAAATGTTATTATTCCAATCATTGAATCACGCAAAAAATTTCTAACCAGTTTTGATATAACACCTAAAAGGTTAAATGCTAATTTAAGAATAAGAATAATAATACTTTTTTCATTAATCTTTGACCCTATCTTTATTGCTCTAATCTTATCAAACTTTAGGTGCTTAAAATATATATTTTTTTTATTAGGAAGCAGGAATTTTAAAGAATTATTAAAGACTTTTAAAAGCATAGTGATGGAATGGCTTCAATTGGTAGTTTTTAATTTTAATATTTACAATACGATTTACCACAAAAGTTTAAATGAACGTTTTTAATACTAAGAAATATATGTACTAAGAAAGAAAATTAACTGAATATAAAACAAATATTATTTATCTTTTGTTTACATGCATTTATTAAAAGCAAATTACAAAGAAATAAACACTTATGACCAAGATTAAAATTTAAAAAATAATTAATATAGTTTGAAATCAAAGGAAACAAATTTCTATGTTTGGTTCATAGCAATTTTGTAATAGCTTGATAGGCATGTTATATTAAGAAAAATAAAATTGTTTTAGAATTTTAAAATCAGATATTTACAAAAGTAATTGAAAGTTTTATGTTGAATGTATGATTAGAATATTTTTTTCATAACACCAAAAGTATAAACAATACATCCTGATTTTTATATTATTCAATTTTTAAAAATATTTCATTATTGTCTATAGGAAATCCCTGTTAAAATTATTCAAGCTATTTCTTTTGAAAACTGAAAGTTTTTTTTAATTTTGTTTTCTAAAATTTCTTATCTGAAAATTGCACATTAGTAATTGATGTAATTCATTGAGCAAGTGTGCATTTTACCATGGCCGGGTGTAGGGCCATGCTCTTATGAGTGGAGGGGAGTCTTGGATTCAATCAGAGTCATCATTGAGCAATGAAATATTTATATTACATTTCAGGTTTCTGCATATAGGCTTATCGATGTTAATATCGATGCGTAATACTTCTCTGGATACCGGATACTTTTTGCCAATCTGTTAATTGAATGGTTAAAACTTCAAGTATAATATTCATGGGGTTTGACTCAGACATTAAGTGCGATTATTTGTCAAGGTACGGAAACCACTTAAGTCGTAAACTCCATTGAAATCAATGCTTGTGGGTAAAAACATCCGTTGGAAGAGAATCAAGCTGTTAACTGAAAATTTTCATCTATATTTATGTATTGATGCAAAAATATAGTTTTGTTAAAAAAATACTTATGTGAATATTTGACTTTCATGGAAATAACTAGAAAACTGCTTCAAACTATTACCATAAGTACTTTGTAGAGGTTAAAAAACATGTAACGCATCTTCAATATTTTAAGATTAGTAACTTTATACACTATTAAAACTTAAATCTGACCTTTCCAAAGAGACTATAGAGGAATAGTTAGCTGTCTATTTAAAATATAAATTTTAGTGGCAAAGTTGATTTTTTTTTTTTTTTTTTGCTGAAGCATTTAAGCATCTTATCTTATATGTCTCAAAATTCTTGAGATTTAAAAAAAATTGGTTGAGAAGCTGTTTTTAAAGTGTACCAAATCATAACCTGTATTTTAAAACAAAATGGTTACAGAACCAATATTACATTCGATGTCTGACGCATTAAATTATTAATTTTCGGTTAGTTATTAAAAAAAAGAAGACATTTGACATTAAAATACATGTGCACAAACTAAAATGTTTAATTCAAGCAAGAAGTTAAAATAATCCAATTCTGAGAACCGTGATTAATGAAGAAAAATTTAATTACTTAAATAAAAGAAACTTAGTCATTTATTTATAATTTACTTCCTAAATGAACATTAAATTCTAGTTATCCGCGATTAACATTTAAATGCTACTCAGATTGATTTAATATAATTAAATCTGATTAAGTAGGATTTAATCTGATAGGTGAAAATGTACTTGGCGCGTTTTCAAAAACGCCAATGCCATGGCGAAAATTCTACCACTATATTAAAGTGAAATTTAATTAGTGACCAATGAAAAGGCTAAAACAAAAGAGTAATTAATGAGCATGCGCGAAAAAACTCTTTAAATTCGTGAATTGGCGAAGAGGGGACCTAAACCATAAATTAACCATTTGATTAATAGGAAGATGAAAATTTATGTGTAAATAACGTTTCTTTCTCAACCATTTATAAAAAGTTGCAATTAACGTTTAAATGCCATTCAGATTGATTTAATATAATTAAATCTGATTAAGTAGGAATTATTCTGATTAACAGGAAGCAAAATATACATGTAAGTAATTTTCATCTTATAGTATGAAAGCTATTGCAAATATTTAATTTGGGTTGTGTACCAAAATAATATATATTTATTATTTTTTTTAATGTAAAGTAGAAGAACGGGATGAGAGAAAAAAGTATACCAATTATTAATCAAAAAACAACTTTTAACACTTAGTCCTTTTATATCAGTTTTTACATAACATTTTTCTACAATGATAGAAATTTTGAGATTTTATACGCAACTTAATTTGTCATATTTTACTTATTTTGTCAAGGTCTGTCTTTATGCTTGATATATTTAAATCGAAAACTGTTTCTTTCTCAGCCATTTATAAAAAGTTGCTATTTAGAGTGGAATGACGTCCATTACCCATTGGCATATCACCTAGTAGCCTGGTTTGAACAAAGATCACGAAAATCGAACATTGCTGTCACGAAACTGACATTTAAGATACATGCTCCGATATAATTTTTAAATTATTGTAAAATTACAAAATGCTCAATACACTGGATTTTATTTTATAATGTATATTTATGCTTTATACTTTGTTATGGTTATTGCTTTATTCATATTTTTCATCACAATCAAATAATATATAAAGATATTTAGCAGTTATTAAAAAATCTTAGGTAAATTTCCTATTAGATGAATTTTTTTCGAATGATATAATTATTTTATTGGTTTATTCAGCAGTGGACATATATTATAACTTTTAATAGTTAATAAATAATGAACATATATTATAATTTCAAACCATTAACAAAAAATAATGTTTAATTATTTTGTGATAATATGTTAAGTATATATTACTTTAAATTGACAGTTAAGAATCAATTAGTTATTTGATGATTATTATAGATTTGAAAATCGATTAGTTTTAATGTTTTCAATCATTAAATGCGTCACTTATAAGTCTTATGTCACGTGATGAAGGTGATAATTTTGATATGCAAAAGACTTCTAAACTACTTCTTAATCCTCTAATAAATCAAAATATTCAAGAGAAATGAAACCGAATAACAGTTTCAATGTCTTTAAATGTTTTAGTTTGTTATTTAATTATTGTTAATTACATAAAAAGGAGCAACAGTTTCACTATGGAGCTATCCAAGAAGGGGACGAAGGCCGATGTGTGAGATTATGCACAGACAATCTCTTCCTTGTTAAGTTAGTTTGCAAGTACCATTGACTACGAGAACATTAAAAGAAAAAGACTGCCGTAGGTTTTAATTAAATGGGTGTCTGTAGATTTTTTTTCATTTCCGCTGCAAAATCAAACCTAATAACTGACAAGGACGTTGAATAAATATAATAGCATTGTCGCCTCCGTCTTTGGACAGCTATTTGATATTCACTCAGTTTTGTAACCTATTGATTTGTCTTTAACTAAAAAGACAAAAATTAATACGAATTCAAACATTTTGTACTATGTAACATTGTATCAAGCGGAAATTCTCTGATTAGTGATTTTTTTTAAGATAAACAATTCACATAATGTCACCTTCGGCGTTAGGGTTCGTTTCGTAAATAAAATAAAGCATGCACAATTAATTCAAGGCTGGTTTTAAAGCCTTATGAGCAATAGTGCGTCATTGAACGTTTAAGTAATTTCCATTCGCATTTGAAAATGATGACATCATTACTGATCAAGTAGAAGAACCGTAGAAAAATACAAAAATAATAACCAAGGCAAATGTATATTACAACTGTTCTTTCCTAAGCAAGGAATATAATTTACATGTTTTACAAATTTAGAAGAAAATTAATTGTTTTTGGTCGTTACTTTAACATTATTCTATTTTTGTGTTTTTGTTATTATTCTTTTTAATACTTGTTTACATGTTTTTTTTTTTTTTTTTTTTTTTTTTTTTGCCAATTCCTACAAAATTTTCCTATTGATTTAAAATGTTGTATTAAAATATAATTATATTGTTTTATTATGTTATTTTATTGCTTTAATCAATAAATTAATTTTTTTCAAGAAATCAACAAATATATTTGCATATATTTCATACTTATAAGTATGAAATGTATGCAAATATATCTGTGTATTTTCATAACTATACAATTACCATTAATTACACGCATAAAAAACATTATCATTATTTACTGTATATTTTTCATCTAAATCATTTCAATTTTAAATTTCTGAATGAGCAATTGCTGATTATTTTTAAATAAGAACAGAAATATTTACATTCGATTTTAAATTTAAATAATTCAATATTATTTAATATCAATAATTTTTGTTAATAAAAAAATATTATTATTTTTTAAAGAATTATAAAATTATTCATTTTTAAATAATTTTTAAAAAATGAATGTAAATATTAAATTTGATATTGGCAATTGATGGTTACATTCCATAAAATTTGATTAAGACATGATTTTTGCCAACAATTTTTTTGATAAATTCTAAAGTTAATAAAAAGGTAAAAATTAATCACGTATGCAGTAATAGCTATATTATTATTAACTAGTACTTACAATAATTTAGAAAAATTTAAATAATTTGTAAAATATTCATATAATGTAATCAGAACCTTTATTTTAAGTAAAGGCATTTACAAGTTATAAATACTTTGTTGATATATGAATTAAATTATTCAAAAAAGTTTTATATAATCGATCAAAGTTTTGAAATTTGCGAGAAAATGTTAGTTATTCTTTAGAAAATATTTGATGAAATTTTGTCACTGAGAGAGAGAGAGCGGTTGTTTATTGTTTGAATGAAATCTAATTTGACAACCCACAATCTGAATAAATGAATAAATTGATATATAAAGATTTGAAATAATTTTTTTTGATTTTGTGATGGAATTTATATAAAACGATGTTCATTTTCAGAATAACTAATTTAGAGCATTTACATTAAATAAAATTATTTTTAATTAGGGCAAAATGATTACTTATTTTAGTTTTTTGTCCAATTTATGTACCCAATATAATGAAAAATCAATGACAATTTTTTCCTATTTTAACAATTATGAATATGAATAAAATTTTGACGCTGTATATTTTAGATGAATTGAATAACTTCAGCACAAAATGATAGTGAATTAAGTTTTGCATGCCAAAGGTAGAACGCAGGAGCAATTTTTAACATATAGATGAGTCAAAATATTTCATGCATCCTTTAATTTCCTATAAAATGTAAAAAAGGCTGTTGTTCATAATGAAAAACTAAACAAAATGAGCATCATTGCATTTTGTTTATTTGTTTCTAATTTAAAACAAATGGCTAAATAATAATATAGATGAAAATTCCATGGAATTTTCTCACTTAATAATGAAAACCAAAATAAATATTCTTTCCTTTTCAAAACAGTGATATAACTTAGGTGTCACAAAAAAAACATAGATATACTTTAATCTTATATAGCATTGCACTAAATATTTAGACAAATTATTTATATTTTTACAATAACAATTTAACGTAAGTTTCGGTTTAGTTTTTACGATTAACAGAAGTTGGGAAAACAACTTACCCTATTTTGCAAATATACAGTAAACATATTTAACTGAACTTATAAACATATGCTTGTAAAATTATAAAACTAATTTGATTTAATTATGATACGACAGAAAAAATAAAAAGCAAAACAAAATTCTAAAATGAAAATTCTTTACATTTGAAAAGATTACTTAATTTTATTTTTGTACAAAAATTAGTATACAAATGACTATGCTTTCATTGTATATATATATGCATGCAATGCATGTATATTAACATGTTATTAAGACATCAAGCTATAATTTTTATAATAAAATGTTTTATTTACTCCTTTTTTTTAAATAAATCGTAAAATATGTTAGGAAATCAATACAAATTATTTGTGTTTAGCAATCTTAACAATACATCTTTCTATAAGATTATTTAATATGGTTCATAGCCTCATAATTTTATCTAAAGATGCTCCTACCTCTGCACATACAGAAATAATTTCATTATTAAATATATGTAAAGTAATTTTAATTTTTTAGATATAAATATAATTAAATTATTTGTTTTATTATATTTTTTATGATAGTTATTTAAATGTATGTTTATTTCTCCTTATTCGTTACGAAATAAACCATATATCAGTGAAAACTCTCATTTACGAAAGTTATTAAAAAGTAAAATTAAAGTGGCAACGTCATCAATGATATGTTTCAATAAATGAAATAAAGGCATTAATTATGTTTTTCATATCAACAAGCAGTAATGTTAAATATTTGTTAACTTTTAAGAATCCAAACACTTTAAAGAAAGTTGAAAGAAATATCTATGCAAATCAAGGCAGTAAATAAATATATTATACTCGACAGTTAAATTTAGAATTATAAAAGAAAAGTCATTTCAAGTCAGAAAATATTTTCAGCAGGAAATATTTTCAGTTGAAGAACAAATTTGAATTTCAGATCATTATTCTAAACCATGTTTACGAGCTAGAAATTGTACTAGATTGCTAGAAATCTAAATTGCTAGAATTTTAGATTGCTAGAATTCTAAATTTCTAGATTTCCAAATTTCTAGAAATTATTCCAATGTAATATTTCTTTTCCTAAAAATTCCAAGTCCAAACAATTCAGTACATCAATGATATCAAATAAATTATCAATAAAAACCTAAACACATTTGAACTAAAACTTTGGGCATTTCAAAATTTGATTTCATCAACAATATATCGATTTCATTATTTAAGATTTTCCCCCTCTGTTAACAAAGAATTCCGAATTTAAAATGCGTTTGGCTGTTTCAATGTCAAACGAGTGATTTGGTAAGATTCTTCATGGGAAAAGGTTTTTAGCGTTTTGCTCACAGCAGCGTTTATTCAAACTATGTTATCCAGTTCGTGACGCTTTCCATCCGAATTTCAAAACAATAACTGGTTTGGATTACTTGTTTATTTTTCGCGATAATAATTCGGAGTTTTGTGGGCGTTGAGATGTTCCATTGTGTATTTTTCAGTCTCACGAGAAATGGAATTCTAAGCTATTGTATTTAAGAAAACACAGATGCGAAATTTTAAATTATGATTTAGGGATTTCTTTAGATAATTCACAATCGAATGCATAAAAGAATCTTTGGTATTTAAAACATGAATTTAGTTATTACTACTAACATTTTTAAATCACCACTTTATGATTAATCCACCAGACACAAAGCATAATCTTGCGTGGGTGGTCTTGTGCTGTGAGGGACATTATCCTGAGTCATGTTGTGACAGTAATTCCAGCAGTATCCCAAACGCTTGACATATGACTTTATGCAGCAGCTGATAATCCCACTTTGTAGTCGTAATGCTAACAATACCGAACGTGCTAACTCGACACGTTTATTTCTCTTCGCTACTGTATGAGTTATGATTGATGAATATGCATGGTGAACCTGCTTTTATAACTGAAGGTATTCTTATTCTCGATTAACCAGTGTCTCCCTTCCATGCCCTAATTTTCATACTTATCTTCATTTCTTTCAATGGCAACGTGAAAATAGCAAGAACTTTCTTGTTTACTTGTATATTTTAGACATTTCACACCTATAACTTATTTTTCAGTTTAATTTAATCTTTTTTATATGGTATTTGACATAATATAAAATAAGATTTTGAGATTGTATTGCTTACTGTGTTGTCAGCCACAACTTAATTTGTGTGCATGTACTAATTATATGTGCTAAATATAAACATTTATATATATAATTAACCGAACGATGTGTACATTTCGGTTTTAAATTACAATATTTAAAAAAGTTTATATTTTCATTGATATATAAGCTAATATTTTATTACTTTAAAGTAAAATGTAAATATTTACACTGAAATTTTATTTTAAAAATTAGAATTTTTCACTTAAATGAATAGATAAACTATAATAGATATAGAGAAATATTTCTTTTTATAAAATAATTATTAATATTAATTATAATATAACCAATTACTTAGAATGTAATAAAATAACTTCTTTTTAAGAGATGATTGAGAAAGAGTTTAGAGCCAAAAAATAAACTGTAACTGATAAAAATAATGGGATATATTAGAAACTAATATAAGAGTGTAAAACGAACAGAATTTTATTAATTTGTATTTATTTTTAGAGAAAGATAACTATTTCAATATCGATCAAAGTCAACAGTGATTTTAAACTATTTATGCAGTGATTATATAACTAAATTTCATTGTATAATGTGATTAACTTACTTTTATATTATTAAGTTATTTTTATAACGTTAGAATTATTAAATTTTTTTTTAAAAAAAAAGCATGAATTTGTTTTCATGGTTTAAAGTTTCATACAAAAGACATTTTTTGCTGTCCTTTGGGAGAAAAATTCTTCTGAATATATATAAATTTATGTCACCTTCTCATTAATATTAATTTCAACAAATGCTTTATTTTCAAACTGTTCTGATATTTCTGTCGACTTAATATAGTATATTTTTGTTACCAATTCATATGTATTAATTTTCAAAAATATGTCTGATGATGCATATTTTATGCACGCTTTTACTTTACCTTTTTACACATTATACAGGGGAAAATGTCATTAAAAGTTTAAAATAGGTTAGCCTACTAAGTGCAAATTAGGAACGAAAAAGCATGATTCAAAATACGGAATCTCCAATAAGACCGAATTTTTTAAATTTAGCATAATATTACTGTGATACAGGCTAAAAAATCTCATTCGAAACAAAATTGGTTGCTATGTAATTATATATCCTTATACTATAAAAAGAATGCATAAATATGAATTTTTCAGTAGGAAATTTAAAAACACTTTTGATATATATTTTGAAAAATTATAGTTTACTTATTGAAAAAGATAATCTTCTTCCATTATGTGTTTTAAAGACGTTAATACGTTTAAAGCATTATTTAGTTGAATTTAATGCAGAATACTTTCAATCTTAGATTATATTTAATTTTTAATGAAAATTTGACAAATATCTCATTTATAATTAAATATCTAACTTTTAAGCTTTCGTCCTTCTAAAAACCGAGGAAAAACCGAATATTTTTATTTGCGTAATAGAAGCTGATTCTTGTTCAATTTTTAAATTTATTTTTATTTAATTCTGACTGCTTTAACTCTGAATACAATGGCAAAGCTTCCATAATAATTTCGCAACGAAAAATTTGAATATTTATGAGTTCAAAAAGCGTCATGCATTTTATGAGACGTCTGTCAACTCAAATCTCTACAGAATCATTTCGAAGTTCAATAAACAACAATTAAGAAATCTAAAATTAATAAAAGGAAATCTGTCACAACAAATGCTCTACAGAAGGATTAGGTGTTGTTGTCCATTGAGAGATCACTAACAATAAGTAAGTGAAAAATTAAAAAAAAAATAATATTAATTTTAAAGAAAATAGAGGGATTGGAATTTTCCAACTCCCTTTTCAATGACTCTGACGTATGTGACGTCACATTTCATGCTTCTGCGCAGTGGGCCAAGGACAGGGATTGCTGCGGTTTCCGGTTAAGTGAGTGAGTACAGGTAAAAGATTGAGAATGAAACAGAGAAGGGGTCATAATATGAAGAGGTTAGAACCATTCTTGGCTAAATATTGACCTCAAATTACTCAGTAATAAATCTAAGATTATCAACTTGTCAGAAATTCATGAATCCGAATAATCTTCTACAACATTATTTTGCCACTAAAATGATTAGAAGAGTAGGGAAAAAAAATCAAATTTTCTAAACTAAAATTAACTGTAGATAATTTATAAAATATAAAAATGGATGATTAAAATAATTAAAGTTATTAAAGCCTTTGATAGCATAAATTATCATACTTAATTTAAGAAAAGATAAATTAATTTGGACAAACCTTTTCAGCTTTGTTAATACTAAAATTCTTAATAATTCATAGCTGCTTAGATATCCTTACTAATCTATTCTTTTTAAATTCAGGGACAAGCTAAGCCTGTTTAAACGGGAATTTCCTCTTGTTTCTCCCCTATTTAAAATACTTTATATATTTCCTATGAAATTCCACATTTTATTTGATACTAAAATGAATAGCTTAACAGCTGAAGGTTGCTGTAAAGCCTGTTAACGTCAACAGTTATAACTGTTTTCCGGGATGATTTTCATATATAATGGATCACATTAAAATGTCAAAAAGAAAAAAAACAAACAAAGATAGGTCGAATCTTGGACATCTCACTTCGAGATGTATGATCTTAATACTAGATCAATGCGTACCCTTCCATATTGTTGTCATACGTGTATGCACGCTATAGCTTTATTTAAATCAACAGGATAAGATAATAAAGTGTAGAAATTATGGAAAAAAGATTTACTTATAAATCATACAAGAACTGCATTACATTTAATCTAAGATACTTATAATAAATTTTATTTCTTATGCTTTAAAATTCGGTTTAAAATATTTTAATGCAAAAATGAAAATTATAAATATTCTTTGTTTATATTTATTAGCAATTTGTATTTGCAAACGAAGCATTTGTTGTTTTAGGGAAATGTTGATTTAAGGCAGTGTCATCAGATTGAATGGTAGGAGTTTTTCAAACTTATTAAAAGTGTATGTTTGAATTATAGCATAAATAAACCGATATCGATGCATTTTATAATACGCAATAATAATATTCATTATATTATTACATAATATATTATTATATTCCAATTTATTAATAAATATGTTTAAAAATTAGTTTTGATTTATTCTCCAATAAAATTTCATTAAGATTGCATTATGGACAACACTGCATATAATACGTAGTATTGATTTAAATTATTCTGTTGAACAATACACGAAATGAAACAATGTCATGAAAAGCATGTTCAAATATTTAGAGAGAGCATTAAAGAAAGAGCGAGAAAGAATGCTGTAAAATAAATATAATTACTACAAAATACAATTCATTGACTCATTAATTAAAATTTATGTGAACCATACTACTTATATTAAGTAAAATTATTTTTTATAAATAAAATCATAAAAGCTCTGGGCTTACGTGACGGAGGTTACTTTTGTAACATTAAGACTTATAAATCTTCTCATAAGAAATAAAAAAATGTACTAGCTTTTATGACTAAATTATGTCAGGAAATATTAGAACTTTAGAATATGAGGTGTTTTCTAAAATATGCTTTAGCATTTAATATATGATGTATTCTCATAATTATTTAGACTAAAACTATATTTTTCAATTAAAGAGAATAAAAATAATAATAGAATTTTTATTTTAAAATGATAAAGATTTTGCTAAGATTTTAGATAAATCATATTTCGTTTTTTAGTTATAATAATCAAGTAGACTGAATATTAGTAATTAATAATTGGTGAAAAATACTTAGCAATTACATTAAATTCACAATACTCAAATATTGCAGTAACAGAATACTGCTCAAGCTTTATCTCATTCATTGCGTTTTAACATGTAAGAAACAAAATGTAAGAAGAGCACACGAAATAAACGAATTAAAAAGATCAGAATTTTTATTTGCTCATTTCACTTTAATTCTATGCATTACGCATTTGCAATGCGTGATTGGACTTCATAACACTACTTATTTCTTCACAGACTAGATTAAAGATTTTTGTTTCTGCGCAATTTGTTACATTTCACTTTTTGGAAAATGCGTACATTTTTAAGAATCTATTTATCATAAAAATTAAATTTATTGCTCTTGAAATTTTTCATTTTCTGTCCCTGAATTTCTTTTTCTCACCTTTGTTATGATATTTTTCTTATGATCAAAAATTTATAATTCTTGTTTTAGGCAACCGATTTTTCCCATTTTTATCCTGTTTATAAAATATTGCATATATTAATCTTCACACATACTTAAAAATAAGGTTATGGTATTGCAAATAAGCAATAAGCTTTAGTAATGCGGTGTTTATATTTTTTTTTTGTTTATACAAAACAAAAGTTATAACTTTGTTGTTACAATAGACAATAGTTAAATGCATCAAATATAACTAAATAACCAAAATAAGTGATTATTTTTAAATAATAAGTTATTGAAAACAAAATTCTGTTAAACTTTTCCAGTAAAATTCATATATGAAAGGAATGAAGATTAAATGCATCAAAACATAAGAATTAATTACAAAACATTTTTCAATTTCTGTAAGTTCCTAGACATTCAGTATCAAAAGTTAATAGATAGATATGATAAAACGTATCATTGGACTCAATAAAAATTTGAATATATTATAAAATTGAGTGAAAGGCACAATAGAGTTCCAATACTTTAAAACAATAATTATTGAAACTGTATTTATATATGGGTGTGGTTCCAAAGTGAATTAAAGAATGCGTCATTTATTGAATAGATATATTTTCTTCTCCCAATATGTATTTTATAAAGGCCATCATTTAATTAAATGGACTATTTTAAATATTTAAATAGGAAATAATTCAAATGAATAATAATTTCAAATACTATGACTTATTGAGATGTTTAACTGATAAACTTAATAACAATTCATAATAATTGCATTGCATAAATAGTATATTTAACTGAATAATTATCTGTATTATAACAAAACAATTCGTAATATATATTTTTAAAAGTTGTGATCACTCAATCGTTTCATTTATTAATAATTACTTTAATACAAGGAAACTGAGAAAGATAGAAAGATAATTAGTGTGATTTATCATACATTTTATGCAACGCTTAACTAATAAACAGTAAAACATTAAATGATCTTTCTCTCAAGTCAATTTTCCTCATAAAAAAACTTAATTCTTAATTTAATTCCTAATATAACTTAAATTTAATTACCTAAAGTTTTCAATTTTAATATAGTATTAACAATTTTATTAAAATTAATGCTTTTGAAGTATTTTATTTGTAGCACTATCACTTCATAGAAAATTGTTAGTTCACATTAACATGCACTTTCTTTAAATTTCAAAATTAATTGCAATTATTAGAATAACGTACATATAAAGCACTGATTCAGTGTTGAAATTTAAAAATATTATTATTTTATGAGTATTAACGAATATTTTTACTATATACATACATATATATGTATATATATCTGTGCGTGTGTAAAAAAGATATGCATTGTATTTGAAAACATTTGGAGGAAAAAAAGAATTGTAGTTTAAAATATTGATTAATTAAAAATAAAAAGGGTGAAAAATAGAAAAACCTGCATTGTTATTTTAATACACGGAAAAGATCTACATATAATTAGTAATTTAAATTTCTTATGATTTATATACACAAAAGTTTCCCATTGTTTAATAATAAAATAACATTAAATAGTATTTAAATTTTTACATGCATAAGCTAGTTTAATTAACAAGATTTTGAAATAATATTATGAAAGTGTTAGATGTATTTATTGATATAAAAATAACTTAAAATAACAAAATGTAGTATTTAAACACTTTTATTTTAACTTGAAATATATGTTCACATATTACCTACCAATTGTTCATGCATAGGTTAGTGAAAAACTAGTGAACCTATAATTTGTATATTACATCAGCACCATTCATATAGTCGAAATTCAAGAGTTTTCCTGAATTTAATTAAATAATATGTTCATTAATGGTTTATGTTCTGTTAAAACTTGACTGTTGAAAAATTCATTCTATCAATGAATTTGTTGATCGCTTAATTTCATTAAGTTGATTCTTTATATATCAAAAAAATTAAAAAAAATAATTATTTTCCTTAATTATAAAAACATTTTAAACATACGTACGTTGCAGTATGATTTTTTAATTTATTGATGTACATTATAGACTAATTTGTTGATTGTTTGACTGTACTAACTTTATTCTTTAGATATCGATAAATAAATAAATAATCTATAAATAAATAAAAATTGCTAATTTAAATGCACAGTAATGCATTTTCACTTTAATATATACCTAGTTAATAATATGCATATTAAGTAGGTAATTTTCAAATTACTTAGATAGTTTGAGATGTAAAAAACATTTTGGTATTTTAATGGATCATCCTAGTTATTATGTAAGTATCGGTTTTTAAGATAGTTAGGCAGTTAAAATTCAGAGATATATTATTTAAATAATGAAATATCTTGATTATGTTATTAATGCAAAGTAAATATCACTATAATAAAAAGTTTAGTTGTAATTATATTAAAAATCTATAAACGTTGATTTTAACATAGATTTAACATTATAGAAAATAAAATGATATTATATAAATTATTATAAGATGTCCTTTTATATAAGATGATCATTATAGATATGTTACAAATGCTGTAACTTTAGTAACACTATGTTTTATTGTGTTTTCTTGTAGATTGATCTTGTTATTTTTGTTATTAAACTTGAAAATCTTGTAACCAATTACAACTAGCTTGTTATTAGAGAAATATTAATATTGCTGTGGTTACTTTAATCATAAACTGTTCTAAAACTTATGCGCAAGAAAGCAAATCATAAATGTCGAAAAATTATTTATATAAATTATTTATATAATCAAATATATGATCAAAAGCTTCATTTTATTTTTATGATTTTTTTGCAGAATGTGTTAATAATGCATCATTTAATTTTACCTTATTTTTTAATTTTGTTTTCATTTTTCATTAAGATAACACAAATGAGGAAATCTTGATGTGCAGTGATACAAATTATTTGGGTACTATTCCAGTTTCTCAATAAAATCAAAACTACTGATTGTTGTGTAAATATTTCTACTTATTCCACCTGGATGGTTATTTCTGCTGTTTAATATTCATTTAACATATTTTCAATAACAAAATAGCTTTAAGTTCATTCGGGGATTAGCTACTGTTAAGAAATAATGAACTAAATATATGCATATTGGAATGATGAAAAGATAGGAAATAGAATGTAACTTATCCTTGAGTAATGTTTATTATGATTTTATAATACTAAATAGAAATTTTTATTGTTTTGAAACTAATGAGATAATAATAATGTATACTGTTAATTAATAAGAAATTAATTTCCTCAAAAATGAAATTTTTTTTTTCTGAGAAAACAATATAAATTTATTAATAATATAATGTTTTATACTATGTTTAAAAAATCTCCTAATTTATGTTTCGTCTTCAACAATTTTTGAAATAGATATTTTTAATGAAATACTGGTTACAAATCTAAATTTAAAAATTTTTAAGAGTTTAATTTGTTAATTTTTCTCCAAAATTTTCAGTTTTAAACTTTTTGTTACTTTTAAAAAAATCTGTTATTACATCAACTAAAATTTCACTTAAGCCATATTAAAAAATATTAATAATAAATTCATGTAATAATTTAACTAATTTATAAAACTGTTGAAAAGAAATCTGAAAATTACTTCAAAAATGTAATACAAAAAAAGTGGAAACTACTTAATTCCTTTTTGTTTTCTTAAATTATTATTATTATTGACATTCTTCATGTATGAATTTTCAGAAATACAATACCACTTACTTCATTTTTGAAGTTGGAAATTCAATTAGATACCTTCTTCAATTACAATGAAATAGGGCTTTTTTCTCTCATGAGAAGACTCAATTAATAAAATAAATATTTTCTAGATAAAACTTTATACAAAACTATTATTTTTAAATCATTTATAAACTAAATCACACATTTTAAAAGCATGAGCACGTTGAATTTCACGTGCTGCAAAAGAATGTGGAAGATATTAATATATATTGCATACAATAACACATGCCGAAAGAAAAATAATTTCCACGACCACGTTAAATTTCACGTGCTTTACAATGTTTATATTAAAGCTAAGGGATTATATTACGTTAATTTATGGTTTTTTAAGAATTCATTGCTATATGGCACTATGACATAATTGGACCGTAATTTTAAAAAACCTTGGAAATGGAAACCACGTTATTTCCGCGTGTTGGCGCAATGCTTATTTAAACGAAACAATTAATTCAGCATGCACTTATAATGCCAGTAGGAATTTAGGCTTGACAAAATAAATCTAAGGGCTAAAGGTTAAGACAGCGCTCCGTATAAAATAACAACGTGCCATGTCTTGAAAACAATCACGTACAAAATTAGATTTTTAATAACCTGTCACCGGTGTCCGGTGCATATATCTGCGCTTTCCCGGCTCTAGAAGGTCAAGATCAAGAAATATGTAACAAAACTCATAGTAAAACGTGTAAAAAGTAAGATGATTCCACGCGGAAGTACACGTGCTTCCGATCAGCACGTTGACCAAAACGTGGAAAAGCTGTTATTAGCATGTGGACCAAAGAAACAATCCACTATTTTTTTATTTATGTCTTGTTGAAAGTCTTATAGTGAATTATGAACGTCTTTTTTTTTTAATCCCGATTTGATTCGTTAGGTTAAAATCCACACTGGCGTAGAAAGCCATTGTGCGCCAACGCCTAGCGCCAAGGACGATGGGGAACTGACTAAACAATTTTGAGGCAAGAATGCCGGCACATTCCAAGAATGCTTTTGTTTATTATACTGTTGTTTTATTCACGACTGAATCACTCAGATCATCAGACAATCAAGTCTTGTTTAGTTTAATTGGTTAAAAAAATGAGCGAAAGAAGGCCGTTAGAAGGAACTTAATTTTTCCAATTACTTTCCAAGTTTATACATTGCTAAAATAGGGAGATTAGAAAAGAAGATGTTAAAATAATATTTCAGACTTTTATTAAAACTTGTTATAGTTTTAGAAAAAAGTACTAAAACTCATTACAGTCTGGCAATAATAAATAGTTTTTTAATTATCAAACACTATGATATGTATTAATTTTTAAATAAAATTCTCTTATTTCAGAACCCTTTAAATCATAATAACTTATCAGGGTCTTGAAGAACGAAAATTATGAACTATAATAAATTATAATTTTGAGTGTCAAATTATTGTTGTCCCAGTTGCTTCCCTGTACCTAACCCTGAGCTGGGCTCTAACAGTTACATAGAAGCCGCCTTGTAGGAGTCTTACTTAATCTATAAACAGGGAGCTGTAGGAGACCCCTGAATAAACCTTCCACCCCCAGAGATAACCTTTCATTTGGAGGACATTGTGACTACGACAAATTTAAAATACCCAGCCGCCTTTAGAGAACAAGATGTATCTTTGTTTAATCCAGGATTCGAACTCACTACCTTCCGGTAAAAAGAACGACGCTCTACCCAACCATGTCACCACAGATTTAGTGTCAAATCATATCGTTTCAATTCAAGATAACTCTACTATATTTTAAATTTTAATTAAAATTTTAAAACTTTTAATTACACACACACATAAGTATATATATGTGTGTGCTTAATATATATATATATATATATATATATATATATATATATATATTTATATACATATATATATCAATCAATGGGTAAACAATTAATGTCAACTGGCATATTGATAAATTCCTTTGTTATAAAATTTTATAAAAAAAAAACTTTTTTACTTTAAGCATTAAACAATACAAAGAGATTAAAGGTAAAAACTATTTTATTTTCATTATTTAAAGCCATACTTCAAACTCACATCTCATAATGTAAAATATAAATAATTTAATTTATTTTATCGCAATGATGTTTGATATTTTAGGCCAGGAAATTAGCTTAGAAAAATGTTTTTATTATCTTACTCCAAAAAATCAGAAAATGCTTCAAATATTATATTAGTTTTACTGAATAATCAATTCAGAAAGAAAAAAGTGTATTTTTTGAAAGGTTTCGCATTTAACTTGAAGCATCGTTATCAAACTTGAAGAATTACTATGGATATGTAATGAGTTCAATGATTTTTACATCTGTTTTATCACGAATAAATTTATTCTCTCTCTTACAAATATATTTCTTTTCAAAAGGTTATGTTTTGTCAATAGAGATTCACTAAAAAGAAAACTTAACATGCAATAAATACAAAGAGTGATAAATTGTTTAACGGATAAAACGAGGACACTTCAGTGTCTAAACAAATCAGTTCAGTGTAAGAAAGAACATTAATTATATTGTATACCTTTAAAGAAAGCATTGTTTCGACATTAAATAAATACTACTTTTTAAAAATGAATTCGTTGACCTAGACACTAATTATGAAGAATAATATACATCCCGATGAATTTTATTGAGAGAAAAATTCTAACAAAAAGATTTAGCCCTAAATTCATTTAAAATCTTCCTTAGAACAGGGCTTAGAATTGTTTCAATATTAATTATTGTATTTATTTAAGGAAATTGATCCTTGAATTTGCTTTTAATATAGGCAAAGAATAAATATTCATACCATTTATTTTCTGTGAATAGAAAATTATTCGCTAGATACATTATGTTTTCGTAATATCAATGTTAGAGAAATTTTATTAAAAAGTTTATTTTTGCTATAAAAAGTATTAAGTCTTTTAATTATTATTTTAGTTATAATTAAAAAAATTTCAAAAATAGGTTACTTAAAGTATTTTTTTCCAAAGTACCAATAAATAAATTAAATATTTTATATTCATGATTAATTAATAAATTTTTTTTAAATAGTTTTACTTAATTTTGAAAAATATATATTATACAAATAAAAGAATAAATTAAAGTATATCCTTAAATGTCAATGAAAATTATTTTCTAATTAATTGAAATTAATTAATTAAATTTTTAATGATATAATCATTGTTAAACTGTCAAAAAATCTTAAAGATTTAAGTTTTAAATTATTACAATATAAAGAAACATATTTTTACATGATTTAATTTTATGATTCTGATCATATATTTGTATTCACACATTTGATATAAATTTACGAAAATATTGTTTTTCAGTTCTTAATGAGTAGTACACATTGTTTAAAGGTTTTACGATTTGTAGTTATAAATTGCCATCAAATTTGTATTCAATATAATTGATTTTGAAATAGGTGATTGAACAGGTTTCCAAAACAAAACAAAAAAAAAATGGATTAATAAAAGTTCTAAAAATCACAATCTGTAAATCATATGAATGTTTTATATATTGACAAGTTTTTTTATCTTCGATATCACAGAAAATTTTTATTGCCTTTCATTAATTAGATCAAGGTTTTGAAATGGCTAGAATTATAATTTTTTTCTTTTATGTAAACGTTTTTGAATTATTTCCTCGTTCGCTAAGTAAAAAAAAGGTGTATGCAAATGAACCTTTAAATATAGACCATTTAGAAGAAGATAAATGTGTTATGAACTAAATAAGAGCACTTAGTGGCTGAAGTAATTTCATCTCTTACCTTCTTTGAATCATCAATTAATTTAAGAATGACAATCTTCTGTCAAAATAATTGATAGTTTTGTTTGATTGACATGATTGATGCTGCATGTTAAAATTGTCATTCCATTTCCGCTAAAAACGTTTTTCTCTACAAAAATGCTTTAGATGCAAAGTTTTTTTTATTTAATAAAAAAATAATCTAATTTATAAATCGGAAAAATAAAGCAGTTTTTAAAAATAGGTTCTTCAAGATATACTGGTATGAACTGAGCTATATTTTCCTTTTTATACAAGCATTTATATTTATTAAAATAAAATTTTGATATAATCAATCATGACTAAACAATCAATCAACTATATAATGGTATATGATAATTTATATGATTATGTATTTTATTTTAATTTTATAAATATTATTTTCAGATCTTTTTAAAAGTTAGTTATATCATACATATAATTATTATATATTTCTAAGTTTTTCTGGTATAACTTTAAGCTCCAATATTTAGAAGTATTGGTTAAGTATATCATTATAAAATTCAAAACTTTGAAGTATTAGTATGAGCACATTTAAGACTTTTGATTTGGGAAAAAATTAGCGTAATATATTAATTCATTTGACGCTTAAAACAAAAAGTGAAAAACAATATTTTTAATACTTACAAAGGAGAATCAAACTGTTCAAATGAAACTGGATGAATAATGATATATACTTGTCATAATCAATTCAACATTATCAATCAACAAAATAATATCAATAAAAAGTTTTGCATTAAATGATAAATGCCGTTTTTTAACAAATGATGTATTAATGAGACATCTGAATTTATATGTAAACAATTCAGAATATGAAAGGAAGAATATATTCATTCATTTGCAACAAGTTTTAAAGGTTTTGAATAATGCATATATTGTGTGTGGGAATTCAGAACTTTTGATTTGAACAATATTTTAACAAGCTGATATTTTAATGAAAAGAATATTTAAAATTCACATTGCACTTTTATTTTTCACAACATTTATTCTAATTAATGCATTAATCATCTGTTCGTCTGTTCAAAAGTGCTTACACGGGAGAAAAAACATCTCTCAATCTCTATATTGATACTACATTGTTTTAAAAACAATTTTTTTTTGGCGAAAGTTTCCAGATAATTTATCATTTTATTTAAAAATGTAATACCACCTATTTTTTTTAACTGGATCCATTTTAAAATCTTAGTCAGATAGAACATTTATGCCATATGCAAACATACTTCTAAATTTTTTTTAAAAAAAAGTTTTGATTTCTGTATATTAGAAATTTTTTATATCGAATTCTTTCTTTTTAGGTTGTATTTAAACTGATTGATAAATATCTTCTATAATTAATTTTTTGCAAATATTTTATTGGTTTTACATTGAATAAAATGTTCCAATAAAAATATTCATTAATTTTAAAATTTAATAGCATTTACAGAAAATGTATTTAAAGGTAAAAAAATATACATGAAGATTAATTATATGTTTATACATGTCTACATGTAATGTGCCTAAATAAAGTTTTCACTTAGATGATGTATTTCCACATTTAGCGTTTTATCTTTTTTACTTACTATAGATTACATTTTAATTTATTTGTAAGAATAGTAGATTAATTTATAATGTGGCAATTTTTTTCTTATTGCATATTACGTGTTAGATTACTAACAGAAAACAATGGCTAAAATATATATAATAGTATGAAAAAATACTTGTTTGTATAAATCTCATGTTCTTAAAATTATATTTATTTATATAATTACCTTCTTCTTTTATAAAATCTAATAACTGTTTGTCTGATAATTCTCTGAATTATTTTAATTTATAAAAGAAATTTGTACTTAATGTGAAACAATATTAAATGAAAAAAACATTTTGCTTCTATTTTTATTCCTCACGAAATCCGCAGATTTGATTTCATTTAATCAGCTTAATAATTTTTCAATGGGTTTTTTTGTGCAAAATTTTCCTCCTAAATATATGTATATAAACCATGAAATAATTTCACAGATAATAAGCACATCACGCAGGAAAGCTAATTTAGCAAGGAAGAAACAAGAAAAGAGCACATTAAGAGGTTGAATTTTATGCTATCTCGTGATGATGTGAGAACAGAGCGATATCATTTGAAGATAAAAAAATAACCTCTTAGAGAAAGATATAAAAATGTTTTAAATTACAAGCCCCATTTCGGATGCTTATAGAAATCTATACTTATAATAAATTGTTATGGAGAAATCATTTCATAAGTCTAATTAGTGTTACTAAAGTATAAGTAATCAAACTATTTGACGAGATAAAATTATATCAATGTGATCTGGGAGAAAAAGTAAGGTTTGTAAATAAAAAATCGTCAGTGAGAAAATCAATTAGCATTGCAAATAATGAGATGAGTACGATATCAAGGTCAGTAATGATTACGTGATTTTTTTTCATCGAATTAATTATGGTAAAAATGACCTAAGGACAGATGTCTTTGCTATGGTTGACACTTGCAATAATTATTCTCTTCTCAGGAAATCGATATTTGTTAAGTATCTTAGCCTTGAACAGTAAAAAAATGAATAATAATCTTATTGGGAAGCGCAGATCTAATTTGTGAAAATGAATAAATCCATTTGAATGTCAAATTGTTTTATGATTTTCATTCCTCATTTTTACAAAATTTAAACGTGTGAAAATTTGTTACACATGTATAACAACACGTCATTATCTTAATTGTGAGATCACGTGATGAAAGTATATTCTTAATAGCAAATTCTAAGCATGGTTCTTTAATGATTGAGGTAATGTAAATATATCACTGCAATATAAATATGTGTGAGCGTTAAAAAGTATGAAGTCTTAATAATAAATTTTAAGCATAATTATTTAATACTTTTAATGCAAATATTTAGATATAATTAAAAACATATTAAACGAAGTATTGAATTAAATAAATAAAATTCAACTATGTTATTCACTTTTGCTTTTGATATATTTCCATTTTTGATGATTTTTTTAATGAAAAATATATTATTTTCAAAAACTATTTATATTATTATTTACCTTATAGTTATTTTGGTACCCAAAATTTATACGTTAAAAATCCATGTTTTTCCTTTATTTCGCACAATATTGCTTAAAAATTTTTTATTTTAAAGTATTTTTTTTGTTAATACATAATAACTTAGATTTAGTATTCAAAGCTTTTATAACTTTGATAAATAATAAAGAAACTTTAAGAATAGTATTTATTTTAAATTTAAATTAATTATAAACTATATTTAATTATATTTTGTCTTTTCTATAA
>JAPDSC010156109.1:54782-88553 GCA_026290005.1 Latrodectus geometricus
TATATATATATATATATATATATATATATATATATATATATATATCAATTATTCGTTCTGATTCTTTATCACCATTAAGTAAGAATATTAAAAAATTAAATCCTTGAGAAATCATAGCGTTAAAGAAAACTCTTGGCTTATACAAATAATTTAATAAAATCATTCATATAAGCGAGTAATTATTATATTGGAATTGAATTTCATGAAAATAATGAAGGCCAAAGAAAAAAATGAACAATAATTATAATTTAAATTTTATTAATATAAAGCTTTTCTTATTGTTTCTAAATTTACGACATTTTAAAAGAATCAATATAGTTTAAGAAATGAATTGTATTTTTGAAATTATTCATGCTTTGCACTTAGCTACTTAAAATGATATTGAAACAATACAACTAATACGATCCATGTGGTTTATGTATATCTTTTCTATAACACTACTATAAATTGAATAATTTATATATTAAAATATGTTATTATACATTTTTAATTCGTTTTAATAATTTTTTATTAGAAATTTCAGTGAAGTAAAATAAAACATCATAAAATTAAAAGCAATCATAAACTAAAAATATTAACATAAAAATAAATACCTTAAAATATATTGTGTTATTTTGTTTTTTTGAACATGAAATCTAATTCAAGAAATTCACATTACGATAGTCATGAATACTATATTAAACTAAAGCTATGAGATCATTGTTAATGAATATCGTTAACAATTACTTACGTTAAAATTTCCAATTGTTAAGTTTTGAAATTTTAAGAATTTTCCTCATTAGGATGGAATATTATTTAATCAAGTTAAAAACTATTTACTATCAAACTAAGATGCTAAAATTACGTTAAAGAATGATAAATGTTTTAATGAGTAAGTAACATAATTATTCCTTATAAATGTATATAATTACAATGATAAAATTATAAGTATTTCATAATCATAAACGCATCTCATCATTTTCCTTTTAAAATGGAATTTTAAATCTATATAAAGGATTTGTTCATGTTTATTCATGGGATGAGTTTTATTTGTATTATCATTTTCTCCATAAATAATAATAATGTTTCAGAATATTAATGGAAATATTTGCAATTTATTGAATTATTTGAAGTGCTTCCTGTAAAAGGCACACATTTGAAAGACTAGTAAAAGCTGTGATTATAAAAAAACATTTTTATAAGAAAATGAGAGAATGATTTTTATGCAAGTCTTAAGAATAATTTAATATATTTATTTAGCACAAGGATGCATGTATCATTATTGTAAGTTATATAAAGATTTCCAAAGGAAACAACAACTTTGAAATGTTATAATGTATACACATATGCACACACTAGATTTTAATTTTTTTGTTGATAAACTCAATCACAAGTGCGATGAACGCAAAAACCTTATGTTATTGAATATGTTGCGTTGTATAAAAAGTTTTAATTAAAATGTGAGGCATAATTCTTGTAACAATTGAATTTAACTACCTACAGAGAACTTTACACATATTCTTGTGTTTGCGCATGGAAACTTTATGTAACTTTGCGCATGGAAACTTAATGTTGAATTTAACTACCAACAGAGAACTTTACACATATTCTTGTGTTTGCGCATGGAAACTTTATGTAACTTTGCGCATGGAAACTTTATGTTGAATTTAAATACCAACAGAGAACTTTACACATATTCTTGTGTTTGCGCATGGAAACTTTATGTAAGAAATATTTTACAATTTAAATTTTTTCTTCACTGGAAATACCATTTTTATTCCTTTAATAAAGAAGCTATTTGAAATATAATTAATTTATATTTGAGCACATTCTTCATGTACTACGGACTTTTTAAAGTTGATAAATTATCATGGAAATGTGTATTATTAAAAAGATAATTCTTTTATTGGGCTTGAAAAATAATTCTATTAATATAAAACTCTAAAATGTAAACATGCATGAGGATTAAATTTAAATACTAAATGACCCAAACTATATCAATAATATTTGATTATATAGTAAAAAGAAAACATACTTCTGAATGTTTTGCAACAAATGATGTTTCAATAAATTGTAAATTCTGCAATACTTCTAACAAATACACATATATTTGTCACCATTGTAACAAAATTATAACCTTTCCATTTAAATTTTAAATAAATAATGAGTAGGACACACATTAAAAAGCATATCCTGAAAAAAAAATCGTTGTATAAAATTAGTTAAAGTAGCCTTTTAATCCTTTTGCTAACGTTAGTTTAAAAATTAATTCTAAAATTTATTACGATAAAAAATTTAACTAACATATTTAATTCTTGTTTGATGAATAAGGAAGTCTTTAAATTCAAAACAGGAATATTGGGATATAAACAGAAGAAAAGCGTGAATTACTACTAAATTGTATAATCAAGCCAAATATTTTAAAAGGACTATATAATCTTATTGATAAAAAAACAAGATTTTTTTTTATTTCGATTCATGCATATTAAAATTTAAATTAAGATTGTAATTTATCAGATAAAATACGATGAAAAGGATATTTTTTGTAATTTCGATCATGCGGAATATTTTAGTTTTGGAATTTAATTTATAATTTGATAATATAAAGTATCATATAACTTCAACCAGATTGTATTAGACTTCCGATTAAGGGTTTAAATAATATGAGTTGAAGTTTTTAATAATATCAATTTCTTTCAAAAGATTTTCATTCAAATCTGCACAGAAATATGTTTAAATTTTCAAAGAATTTATTATTCAAAAATAAATAATTACTTTTACTTTTACCCAGGAATTTTTTGAACACAATTTCATAAAAAAATTATTCTTCAAACTATATATAAGATGTTTAAAATTTGACTGCCCATATTGTGTAAATTAATATTCGCTGATTATTACTATTTACAGACTGTTCCCAGAGGAAAATCAAATTAATAAAAAGCTTATAACTTATCAAATATTATGCAAATTTCGGAAATATAGTTCACATTAGGTGGGTTAATTTTAAATGGAAACTTAAAATCAAAATAGCTTAAGTGCCATTGACATATAAATATTGAACTACTTTGTTAACACTGTTAACACACTAATAAGGTAAAGATTCAAGTTTAAATTACCCTGGGTGTGGTGCTGTTAAGTACATTAGACAGAAAACAGAAAAAAATCGCCCTCCCATTCATAGTTCCCCCAGACTTAAGATTTGGGTGTGATTTTTTTTCTTCCAAAAAAAGAAAAGTACTCAGCTGTGGCCAAGTGACCTTGTTCAGGACAAATTTAGAATGAAAATCCGAAAGTTGGCTCGAGAAAGAAAGAAGAAAGTAACGAAACTAAAAGCAACCCAAAATACCAGGTGAAGTGATGCCTTCCGGGCATGTACAGAGAACGTGCTCTGAATCCGAATGACTACCTACTCGATTAAAAGTTGCTGGTATAAAAAAAGCCATCAGATTTATTCGTTTTATTACAACTTGATCTCGTTTGTTTCTCTCGGGAATAATTAGCCGCACCCGGGCCATTGTTGTGTTAACATTCTCAAGCCAATTGTGAAGGAGAATTGCTTCTCGAAAAGAAGTTCACGTTGCTTAAGAAGACAATTAGCTGCTGTTTCATCAACATATCTTCTTGTGTTTATGATGGCATTCACATGTATGCAATGTTACAATATCGATGCATATATAATGGATCTGGCCTGATAATTAAAGTCTTCCTATTTTGGCTTTTAAAATTAAAAAAAAAAATGCTAATTATAATTTTCTTCAATACTTCTGCTGAATACAGAATGTCTATGTCAAAATAGTGCTTGCATTTCTTTAATTAATCACGTTAGTTAATATATTTTCTTTCATTTATAATTAACTATAAAAAATAAAAGATTAAACTATGAAAAATTTTTTTCATTAAAATACATTAAAATAGTTGTACCGGTATATTTGAAAGGTTAAAATAATTTTACTCGATTCGGCATGTATAGAAAAATTGGCTCTCAAAATTGACAAATTAATTTTTGAGAAAAATCGATACACATTTTCTTAAAATATATTCATGAAATATTTTGCAAGCAGTATAAGAAGAAAACAGCAAAGTTATTTTGATAAATTTGATGTGTAAAAACTACATTTTTTGAAATTACTTTTAATTGTTTTAAATTTTAGATTATTATTAAAAAATATATTATTCAAAAATTTAAAAACTACAAAATATTCTTTATTTTTAAGGGAAATTTAGAATTAAAGGGAAAATGAAGTTTAAAAAAATACATAATCATTCATTACCTTAAATACATATTTTATTTTTAGATTCCTTTTGCAAAAGATATATTTAAGAAATAAAATAATACAGTAAAATACATTATTCTGCTAAAAATATGAACAAAAATAAACTTTTATTAAATACCATTTGGAATTTTTTCTTTAAAAAGTTAAAATAATTAAGACTATTTCTTTGGGCTGTAAAATACTGTAATTATATTAATTTAATAATATATTAACTTATTAAATTCAATTCAAATATAAAGAGCTAATTTTTGAAATTTTTATAAAGATGATGGTTTGCTTTTTTCGTTAACTGATTTCAACATCAGCTTCTCACAAAACATAAATGCTTTAGAGAAACAGAAAAGTGCCAAGTAAAATGTAAGCTATTATCAGTAGAGGTTAGAGAATTTTCATATTAATCCTATTAATTCAAAACAGTTCCTTCTGTATCATATTAATGTTAGTAGTAATTTTTTGTATTTATTATCTACAAAATATATTGGCGCAGCTTGTCCTTTTTGGACCTAGCGCCACAAAACCCAACCAACCAACTACAAAATATAAAGTCAATAACTATTAGAGAACGGCTCCAGTTATCCAGTGGTTGAAGATTTTTAAGTAATTAGCTTAAACTATAATACACATAGATACTATCAATGGGAAAAATATAATAATGTAAAAGAGATTGGTTATTTTAATATATTCAATAAGTAATACCTTGTTCATATTCCATACAAAACCTCATCTATTTATATTTTAAAAAAATTAATTTTAAAAGAAGAATGATAAATCTGTGATCCGGTACAATGAATTATATTTTAAAGAAGTAGAACATGTTCTAAGTACTTTCAATGTAAATTGAGTAGTTTATGAGAAACAATTTAGTAATTCCACTTTCTTAATCGAAATAACTCTAAGGACATAAAATACAATTAATTTACTAAGGCACTTTTTTTACACAAAAATTATCTACAAATAATATTCTATAATTGAAACATCTTACCAATTTGAGGGGTTTTACAAAGCATGCATCAAATGTAATATACTTATATAGACCTTCCACAGTGAAAAATCATTAACTTAAAATTTTCTTTAAAACTACAAACATATTTCTTTCTTTAACAGCAAAACATTTAGTTCCTCATACTCTTTAAGAAACCCTTTTTTAAAATATCAATCAAATACAAAAAAATCATAACTAACTACTGTGTAAATAGCCTTGAAACCCTTTTTTTCTGACCTACTCTGTAAAGGCGGTTTTGCAAAGATCAAGTAGCATTAGTTTTCGTTTATTTATTTTTATCAGTAAGGTTGGATAACCCACTTGATGAGTTAAGTCTGGGTAGGCATCTATACGTGGGAAAGAGTTTTCATTTTTTCATTCCAGTCGTTAATTGATTTAGAATTGGTGAAACAAATAACATTATGTAATAAAAGTAGAAAAAATAGAAGCACAATTTTAATTAAAAATAAAAGTATATAACTTTGGTAACTATTGTTATAACAAGTTTCATGGAGCTATTTTCGCTGATAAATGCTTTATAAAACCTATTAGAAACTATAATGAAAACCACAAACACTATGTATTGTTAACATGCTATAATTAAATTATTAGGAAAACACAATGTTTGTATTTCGACATCTTAATGGCATAATATTAATATGATCTTACGCTTCATAAATAAATATAAACTTTAATGTGAGTACAGATTTGTTATCTGCTTAAGATTCCTTTTTGGTTAAATTGCGCTTTAGGTCCCCTACTTCGCCAACTCGCGAATTTGAAGTACTTTTTCGCGCATGCTCATTAATTACTCTTTTGTTTTAGCCTTTCGATTAGTCGCTAATTAAGTTTCAGTTTGAAATAGCGGTAGGATTTTCGCCATGGCATCGATGATTTTGAAAACGCACCAAGTAGGGGACCTAAAGTACATTTTCACCATTTTTTTTATAATTTAAAACCATCTATATGTTCTAAAAACTAAAGATTAGACACAATCTCTTTAATAACTATAATTTCTTAATTAATTAATTAATTTCTTACATAAATAAATCCATCTTTTTCTTGTCAATATCGTAGTCACTAGATAAAAAATTTTGTCACGCAATATTGCTTAGAAATATTTTTGGCGAAAATTTTGGTGTAACATATAAATGCAGTAATATTTTAGTTGAAAAAATAGTAATATAAATAAATTAAAGTTATTTCAGCAATTATGTGAAATACTATGTATGAAAATCTGTATAAGTTTTGAAAGCTAATAATTTTAAATTATTGAATATAGTGTTAATTTTTTTTCAAACTATTTTTAATAATGATTTTTTATCAATTCCAAAAACTCTTATATAATGTTTTTCTAATATATTATTCTGAGAAAATATATTAATCATGTTAATAAATATAATCCTTAAAATTTTAAGTGTTTTTCAATCAATTGTACTTTTGATTAATTTCTTAAAATATTTATTTTTTAATTTTATGGTTAATTTTTCAATTTATTGAAAAATTAATTTTTCAAAATATTGAAAAGTTATTTTTATTTTTTCAAAATATTGAAAAAATAGAATCTAATCCACCCACTTAAGAATGCTTCGGTAGTGGGAGTATGAATTTCATTACCTTTCATGAAATACGCAGTTTATGTATTTAAATTTGTTTTGAATTCTCTTACTAAATCATCAAATAAATTAAATTTTTAACAAACAACTTAAAGGTAGCTACAAATTTAATTAAAAAAATTTTTGATTAAAAATCGCAGTTATTTATAAAAAAAGCAAATAAAAATGTATAAATAATAAAAATGGAGGAAAATCTTTTAAATGTTTTATAATGTTTTTAAATAACTGCAAATGTTTTATAATGTTAAATTTACAATTAATTAATTAAATTTTATAATAGAAAAATGTTTTATTTAAAGCTGTTAGATAAAAATAAAAAAAAATCCGCAATTATTGTTCATAGCAGTATATTTTAGATATATTACAAATACAGACAGAGTGTCAATGTTTAACTGAAGTTCTTTAAATATTAACATCATTCAGGCATGAAGATTCATGATTTTAAATAATTAATGACTGAATAGATGATATCAGCATAAAATTTCAGCTTCAATCAATTTTGCATAATAGAACCATAATTTTGTACAAACTATTATTTCAATGGAAAAGATACTGAATTATTTTAAATTAAATTCATTTTATTGACAAATTTCAATATTTTCTGATACAAAGATGAAATATTTTTCTCTGAAACAATTAACATAAGAAGAACATAAATTAAAACTTAGAACATGTACTTTACTAAGTTTTAAAAACATGAATTATACTACATATGAGCACACACTTCACAAATATTATATAATTCATATAAAAAACTCAATATTATATCTATCTATCTATTCTTAACTGAATATTTTTATGTACACATATATGTACTTAATAATGCAAAGTTATCAAAACTATAGTTTAAAAAAATTGAATGAATTTTTGTAAATAATGCAAAATTACCAAAACTATATTTTTATGAGGTATTGAATAATTTTCCTCGTTTTCTAACAGCACATTTTAATACTTTCTTCATTTTATTCCCATTTTAGCCCTTCAGATAAAATAATAATTGTTACATCAATTACTCTTAGCTAAAATACTTTATTAACAACGATATTGTTTTGCTAACTGTGGTATATATTACATAAGTATATTTGCGAGAGCTTTAATTTTCAATGACATAGTGCATATGAATATTTAGATTTTAAATATATTTTTTTGATAATTTTGAAATAAAAATATTGTTTCAATATTGATAACGAAGAAAAACTTAATTCTTCATAAAATTATTTGTAAAATTCTCAATTAGATTTACAAGGAAATTCTAGTTAAAATAAAATAATCTGTAAGTGAAAAACTTCCAATACAAAAATATCTAAAAAAATCATTTGTTTTATTAAAATCAATACTAATCGGTTCCAAATAAGTTTAGACGTTTTGAAACAGTATCATTACTGTAATGTAGAGGAGTATATACTATAAGTATTATGATGCCTTAAATTTTTAATAAGGAGGTCAAAGTAAATCATTAAAGAAATACGACTTTAAATTTCTGTCAAAGTCCTTTGAGGAAGCAACATTTATCACTATAGCAGAGAGGGGGACATCGATACATCTTCCTTCAAGGAGGAAACTACAGGAGTAAAAAATGATATCATTTTTATGATGATGCCATTCCAGAAGGAACAAATTCTCTTCCTAAATTATGTCATCCACGTTCACTTTCAGTTCGACATCTTTAACTGGAGGGAATTATAGAAACTTTTTCCCGTTCTATCGAAATTTCTCAACGTTTTCTGAGGATAGGTATTTGGGTCACAGAAGAAGAATCGGAAAAATGTCTAAAAATCTGCTTGCGGAAACTTGGAAATTTTTTTAAGTAAATGCTTGAACTTTTACTTACATAAAAGCAATAATTCTTACAAAATTCATAAACAGCCAAAATATTTGAAAAGAAATGTGGTATTTTGCAAGATACTTGTTAAAGTTTACCAAAGACGTTATTTGGAAATTCAAAATAGAATTCATTCTAAAACAATTTTCCAAAAGTAGGTTTGATTATTAAATGTTAAATCACAAAGTTTATTTTATGTCATCATAACTCGTATACAATGACATAACTTCATTTTGCTAATTTAAATGACATAACTAGAGAATAATTATGATTTAATAGAGAAATATTTTTACACAGGTTACTCAACACTGTGATATTGGAAAAGGCAGTGATATTAAAATATCATTATGCAATGTCTCGGTCATCGGCTTGAATATAATAACCGTGGCACAATATCAAAACAAAGCAATATAGGTCAATTTTCTGTTTACGGTCACGTAGTGTGTTTCCTCTTTTATGTTATATTTTTAGTTAAATTAAAAAATAGCTGCTTCTTTTCTGAGAAAACTATCACTTTCATATGTAGGTGAATGTGTCACGGGTTCATTTCGGCAATTTGTTGATAAAATAATGAAAATTGACATTTTAATTTTCAAAGAGTCTGCTCCTGGCTATTCCCAAATTCGCATCTGACTTAAGTTTCAGGTTTTTTACTAAATCTAGAATTTTTTCTGAAGTTAATAAGGTATTTATGATTGCTTAAATGATTGACCCGACATATAGGCAAGTCTGAGGACATGTTTTGATGCAATCCTTGTTCATCAAAAAGTTTTTAACTTTTTTTGGAGAGTAAATGTAAAAATGAAATTCATTAGAAATTTTCCCATGCCCATTGACTTCATTTTCCTTTCACTTAAAGCAATATAATCAAAACAGAATGTGTAAGAAGTAATAATAGTTTAATATAATACATGCTTTTGTATATTTTTATCTTTCCTGTGAATATTATTGTAAGTTTAATTATTTGCTAAACTATAAAAATTATAGTTATTTGCTAAATTTTTTACTGCATGCATATGTAAATATACATAAAGTACTTAAAGTATCGAAAAAATGCATCTATAATAAGATACCATGCAAAAGAGCCTAGGTAAAGTACTATTTAAACTTTAACCTGATAAATATTTCAAGCTGTTTTAAAATTTTTAAAACAGTTTGAAATAAAAATCAGGTTAAATTTTGAATTAAAACTCAGGTTAAAATTTTTACTTTTCAATTTACAAGGGGAAAATAAGAAAAACGTTGTTAATTCATGAGATTAAATGATATAGAGTAACACAAAGATTCTTAAAACGAATAATTTTTTGTAATGTGTTTTAAGAAGGAATACCTCAGAAGTTCGTCGTAAATAAATAAGAACTTTATAAGTACACCTATCCCCCGATTTACACTGAAGATATGTTCCTTAGAAAACCGTGTAAATCGAAATCGTGGATTCTTATACGTTAAACCATGTAAATCGAAAACAAACTAAAACGACTTTTGAGATTTGGTATTTGGTACCCTTAGGTTGCTATAGAAATAAATACCGTGTAATTTTATTTACAACTGTGAGTCTACGATCTGTTTTAACACCGAGTGCAAAAATAAACATTATCTATGCATTTTATTTTTTTATTTTTATAAAGGAAAAAAATGTCTAAGGCTGACAATAAGATATGTGTACTTTATGGTGTTGGTTGTAAGAATTGGTTTAAAAAATTTCGTTCTAGAGATTTCTCACTGAAAGATGATCAACGATCTGGTAGACGACCTTCTGAAGTTGATGATATCAAAATGAAAGCCATAATTGAATCGAATCCTCATAGTGTTAGTGCAAGGGATTGCAAAATATCACATACAACAATTGAAAATGTAAGGCATCTTGGACTTATTAAGAAGCTCGATATTTGGATTCCGCACTAATTGAAAAAAATCCACCAAACACAATGATTTGTGATATCATTTCAAACATAATGTAATCAACCCATTTTTGAAAATGAATTATCACTGGCCATGAAAAAAGGATCATCTAGAATAACGTTAAATGAAAAAGATCACGATCTAGGCATTATGAACCAGTACAATTGGTACCAAAAAAATGGCTGAAATCGATATTGTGGTGGAGAAGAATTCAGTTATATTGAGATCGAGACCATCTCAAGCAAACATTGTACTTACTGCTCACCCTCAAAAGTTCTTCATGAAATTGTTTCGTATGTTTTCTAAATGAATTATAGAAAAATACTATTTACTGCATTTCTATGCACAAATATCTCATTAAGTGCAGTTGATAGAATAATTTTTATGGTTGATTTTACTTAATTAGCGATCAGCAAATAGTCCACAGTAACCATGGTTTTATTTTATGCTTACTTCCTGATACTCTGATGATTATTTACTGTGTGACAGATAAGAGCAAGTATGAAACAATTTCATATTATCACAAAATAAAAAATAAAATAAAATTGTATAATATACTGAAAGATTATTAATGGCGGATTAACAGGATTTCAAATCTCTTCTAGTGGTTCTTAAACCACAATGTTTTTGTAGTATGGATACTAACATTTTTTCCTCGTGAATCCTCATCTATTATTGCACAGAGACCATGTTGTCGAACGATTATTGTTTAGTGAAACAATGGCTCGAATTTAATGCATAGTCATGATCATATGATTCGAATCTGATAGAACATACATATTACTTTTAATCGTGAGACGCCTCTCTGCTCTAACCTCCAAATTGAAAATTTAATAAGACAAGAAAAATTATTTGAAAGTCGAAAGGAAAATAACCAAGAATTCTATTGATGATTTTATTTCCTGATGAACTATTGGTATCCAGCGTACATAATTTTTCTAATGAATCATTGGTATCGAGCTAGTCACACTTTTTCTGTAGAAGCAATATATTCAAAAATTTAATTTTGGGATATTTTTATAATTTGATACAAGATAATATATAAATCTAAAAAGTAAGTTTTCATTTTCAGTCATTTATTACGTTTCAAATGTTGGAAAAACTTTCTTCTTAAGCAGATTTGATAGCTTCGTTTCTATTCCTCTATTAGAATTAGTTGCTTATGTTCTGAAATGCAGTTTTCTACATTAAGAAAACTTTTTTCCCAGATGTCTCTCTTTCTGAATATCTGAAAAATACTTGATCAAAAACTAGAACAAGTATTCTTCATGCACATTATATTAAGTAATTAGTAATAATGATTAATTAATTTTCCACATTTTTATTAATTAAATGAAAAGTATATAGTCAGATCTTTCACGCACATAAGATACAGTGCCATGTGCTAATAAATTATGAATTCCAGGTTATCAATATTTTTGATGAAGTGATATGTGAAAAAACATGTTTAAGTTAAATTACACTAATTAATCAAAAATAAAATAATTGAACTTGAAAATTATTTACACATATTATTTATTGTACATAAGGAATAGTCAAGTTTAGTTTTGGAATCACACTAAAATATGAAGAAACCTTTATGAAAACGCCACCCTGATGATTATTAATGATCTATCTTAAATTACACTAAAATGCAGAGAGTACTACGAATTGCTATTACTAATGTCGAATTACTTTCCAATATTACTTTATTGCACATAAATAAAACAAAATAAACATATTCAAATGACGAGCTTTATTAATGAATTAACTTGAAATAATTTTATTTGAACTGACTACCTAGTATCAATTACAAATGCTTTTATGAATAGTCCGATTCCTTCCTGAATCATCTTAAAAAGAAAATTTCTTCCATTCAAACAATACATACTCTGAGAAAGTCCAAACTTCGGTGATCCTAAATATTCAGCTATAGATTTTAGAATTACTGACTGCAATAGCTTAAGGGATTTAGATACAGTGGAGAAGGTAGCCAATGTTCTTGCTTGATAAATGGTGGCCAATTAATACCGAGTCAAGCTTGTACTCAGTGTGATGATTTATTATCTTCCTGAAATATTCCTTTCAACTCGGAATAAATCTGTTAATATAAAGTGGCAATACAAATGTAACAATAAAGTGGTAATACAAATATGACATTGTAACCAACACTCTCTGTAATATTCAACTATAAAATATATTCTTTTTATTTCATCATTGAAGAATTTCATAAAACAATTATTTTTGCTTGATTCTGCAGCCTAAACCTTAGTAGAATTCTTTTTCAAAAAGTCTTACAACTTCAAGTCTTTCAGTCTTACGTAAGATTTGAAGTTGGTTTGTCTTATAAAAAGTAGCTGAATATACATTATTTTTAACACCATAATTGCTATAAGAGCAAACAACCAAGTTTTAATTTATGATAATTTGCATAGTTCTACGATAAAAGTTCTCTTTTGCAACCATTTTCAAAGAATTGTAACGGATTTCTTATCTTTACTCAAATTTTTCTACTGCGTTCATCTATATAATCTTAGTATTGACGATCAAATCTATGTACATTTTTATAGATATTAAGATCCAATGCTCTATTTATTGTTCTATTTATATATGTCCAATTAAAATCAAATCAATACATTTTAATGATTTTGTAGAAAATCAAATCAGTGATCAAAAAGTTGTTTAATCATTAATTTTTCCATCTGTAAACTAATTTTAAATGTTTTGCTTTAAGTAAAAAAAACATTTGTCCTTACAAAATATTGCCTATTTTAAAAACAATAAAGAAATGTTTCTCCAAATAATTAACATTTACTCCTTTTTTTTGGAGTGCTATAGTATTTAGCTGTCAGTCACCCTGTATAAATATCTAGTACTCTTAAGCTTGAACACGAGTGCTAAATCGACAGAGAATAACAATTTAAAAGGGATTCTAAATCATTACAAGCAACTACATTTGAGGTAGAAAAAAAAAGAACCTTACGCATTGTTAAATTGAAGTCCATATTACTTATGTTTCAGCTGCCAATTTATTGGAGAACTCAGAACAGGTTGTAATTACAAGGTAATTGGTCATTTAAACTATTTGACGTAGGATTGAAGATACATAACTTACTATGCATTCAAAGGAAATGAAAAGGCCTAATATATCAACATGTAAAAGATCTATATCACACACACACACCAATGATAATCCTAAAAACCATCGATTTTATTTTTACATGTTTTGCAGTTGTGAATTTTTGATCTTATTACACTTGCTTTTAGTTAATATCATAGTCAAATACAAATATATGGAAGCTTTTAAAAATCCTAATTAAGCCAATAATTATATTAGAGATTAACTGAAATTCTTGGTATTTAATTTTATGTGTGTATAAAAAAGTGTATTCAAAGCACCTTGCACGTTTTAGTGAAATTGTTTAAGAAGTTCTATGTTTTTTAAATATTATAGTGCTTAAAATGTCATTAAAGTGAAAAACTTTATACAAATTTATTTTTAAATTATTTAATCAAGATATTAGGCATGAAAAAAATTTCTGATGTGTTTCTTAAATATATACTACAATACAAATTTTATTCAGCCTGCAAATTAATAGATTGATTTTATCTCTAATTTAAATATTTTTAACTCTGCTTCTTTCACATCTATCTTTAATTATTGAAAAAAAATCAGGTTGTTATAAATATGTGTATAAATAGCAAAGAAATACATTGAAAAAAACACTGCACCATGTACACTACACTCACAGCTGCTGAGCAATTAAAAACTAGCAACATTTAAAATTACTACATACGTTGGTTGTTAGTTATAACGAGCATAGTAGCTATTTCACATCCAAATAAATGTAAGGGCACGCCCAGTATTTAAGCATGATTCATTTCTTTGTGAAATCACTTAGAGTACATTTGAATTCAGCATTCTAATATTCATATTCATCTTGAATGAATTCTCATTCTTTTTAAGAAATTACGTAATTTTCAACATGAATTTTGCGAGAATAGATTATTTCCATTTGATTTCTTCTCAAATGAGTATTTATTTAAAGTCGTTATGAAGAAGTTTTTCTGAAGACCATTGCAAGTTTACTTTCATAGTTTCATTTCATATTTCTTTCATAATTTCAAAAGATTAAAGTTAATTTCATTGAAAATATTTTATTGTTTTTCAGGCCGAATATTTCGTTACATGTACCATTCTTATAAAATTTGGTAATTTGATAGGAAAATTTGGATATTAGAAATTGGTGATTAGTTAGAATTTGGGACATTTTATTGTGTTTTCTATAAAAAAGAAAACATTTTTCTAGTTATTTTGTTCTCACTCATATTTAACATAAATATTTTTAAAAACTGGAATGTATTTCTCATAATGATTTAAAAAGGGTGTGCTAAAAAAGAAGAATATAATTCTGAAATCTGAGGTGCAATTTATCGTAATTTACAATTTGATTTTTAACTGTTAAATCATATATTGTAAGATATAAAATGACAAATACCAAAGTATTTTTTTTTTAAATATTGTCTCTTTGCTATTTTCCTAAATATAAACATAATATTCTTCATTTTTATGATGAAATTTATCCTGAAAAAAAAGTCGAATTTGTATCAAATAATTTTTAACTTATAGAAATGGTTCTGACAAAATCATGGTTTTATTTCACTGGTACGATTTGATGTACCAGTGAAACAAAACTATGAAGTTAATAAGCATGGATGAAACAATAGATAGCATAATGAGCTTTGAAAAAACTCGGTTTATATAACGAGTCGCGAATTTTTTACAAGATAATAACTAAATACGCTATATCCGAGAATGAATATTGATTAATAATTTATTAGTATAATGATGTAATTGTTAGAGATAATCATATTATAATCTTAACTATTATGTCAATTTTCCTCAATTTAAAAGCTTAAAAACGAAAGAATACATATCGACATGAAAAACAATTGGCACTCGAGAAAGTAATATTGAGAATCTTAGTATTTAAATGAAATTTATGCATAAATAAATCTATATTATTGCAGATTACAAACCTCAGGATCATATTTTATATTGCGAAAATTTATAATGAAATTTCGGAATTACAATAATTGAAATTAATATTAAATGTTTAGAGAAATCTTAAAAATATGTATGAATTAAATAATATTTTAAGTACTTTTGTTCACACAAATTTTAATTTTTAACTTATATTTGAATTAATGATTTTTTTTATTAAATTTGTATATATTCCTGAGTTATTAAACATTTGCATGGAAAAACAAACAGCTAGCTTAGGAAATGATTTCTATTATTTTTGAAACTATCCATATAAATTCAGGAGTGCGAAATTGTTTGTCCATAACAGTGAGTTACAATTCTTCACGTATATTTTCTGGTCAAAGATTAGTCACGTGTTACCTCGAAGTGAATTCTTTTCTTTCTCTGCACTTATTGTTCCTTGAGGGCACGTCCTTTCGCGAACAAATCTCCCCCTTAAAACTCAGTTTCGTTATCTGGATGGGAGAGCATCTAGGGCACAGAAAATCTGTTGAGGGACTCAATCTCTTGATCCATTCTTTCAAAGCGTTTGTCTTATAATATAGAAAACAACCACCGGATATCCCTGTGAAGACCCTGTTTCAAAGGATTCGGTTGTTGATTGTCCTTGTTTCATTCAACAACACTGAAACGGATGTCACTGAGAATATGTTGCAACTCATAACATAATTTTAAACTTGCTCCAATATATATTACCCACACACATCTCTATTTTGAAACAATCTGATTTTCTGATAATTTAATAGTCTTTTATTCATATTAACTCAAACTTAAACATTACTAGCGAAAAATAAATTAATTTTTATAGACTAAAAATGCAAGTCTGAAATAAATACCCTTAATATAAGTAAGACAAATTTTCATATATTAATTAACACGATGAAATTATATTTACATTTAATTAGCTCGGTAAATATTTCACTAACTATTTGCTTAAGCTATTACATAATCTGCGTAATGCAGAAGTGCATACATTTGTCCACCGCTAGGACTGATCGATCAGCATTGAAATATATTAAAAAAAATAATGTAAATTCTCCTAAAAATAAATGTAAATTCACCTAAAAATAAAATTCATACAAAATCTGTTATGAATATTATTTTTTAACCAGTTTAGAAATTAGAATTAGTCATAAAACATTTGTAAAAATATTGCTTAGAATTGAAATGAATAATAAAGCGTGAAAACAATTCAAGTTTTAAGCCCAAAATTTTAATCATAAAATTTTAGTTATAAAACTTAAAAAGAAAGCGCTATTTAAAATTGAATTTAAAGTGTAAGAAAACAATTATATTTATGCTACTTAGAAATAACATATATTAGTTCTTAAAAATGTAATTTTTTCTAACGTTAAGCAGTACATTGCTGAAATGTCGTGAAAGAGAAGATATTGTTTATTATATAAAAAATAACAAATTCAATTATTTTCAATAACTGATTATAAAAATTAGGGAAATTAATTAAAGTTTAAATTTACATTTAATTAATAGTCAATTAAATGAGTGTTACCCTGAAAATCTTATACCCGTACTTATATGTTTATCCTTAGAGGCGTGTTTATTTTAATATATAACAAATAATGGTATGAAGCGATACACATATGTAACATATGCTCACATGTACACATATGGCAAAGAAAGAAAGAATGTAAAATGTTTTTTATTATAAATTTAAAATTAAAAAATGTAAATAAAATTAAATAACAATTAAAATATACGAATAGCAGTGAAATCAGATTGATCCTCAAAATGACAATGTTATGCTTCAAGAAATTACAGAAGACATGGAAAATTTTTACAAATTGTATTTACATAAATAAAAAATTATAAACAAATATCAATATGAATAGGTAAAAAAAATTACAAAAATCTATATTCTATAGATTTATTCAAACAACTAGAGCTTAAATGGCCTTTTCCAGTATAAGTATCACATCTTTATGTAAAGTAATGTGAATTTCAATGGTATAAATTATCTTAAGCTATCATAATGGTTCCTATTTCAATTTTATTTCAGATAATGATTTGTAGTCAGTGATATCGAAAGTATGTAAAGGAGTAACAACAATTTGTAATGATATAATGTAAATTAAGATAGACATGTTGAGTCAAGTAATCATAAATGTCTTAGATCTATAATCTTTTCCAAGTATTTTTTATAATAAGATGATATTACTGCCATATTGCTCGTGGTATTTTATTAGCTGTTTTCTCATGTTAAAAGAATTCTGGGTGAAAATGTGCTTTAGGTCCCCTATTTGGCACGTTTAAAAAATCGCCGATGCCATGGCGAAAATTCTACCGCTATTTCAAAGAGATACTTAATTAGCAACCAATGAAAAGGCTAAAATAAAACAGTAATTAATGAGCATGCGCGAAAAAGCGCATCAAATTCGCGAGTTGGCGAAGTAGGGGACCTAAAGCGCAATTTAACCGAATTCTGTATTAAAATAGTATTATAATAACAAACACTAATTATAAAAGTTAACAAGCACATGTTCTCTAAAATATTGGAAATATTAGGTTGGAGGAAAAGAAATCCATTATTTTTACGTGAACTTTCTGTAACTTCTTTAAGATTTGCTTTGTAAAAAGGTTTAAAACAGTTTTCATGTAGATTTTTAGGTCTTGTGTGAAGTTACGACTGCTGACATGCTGTCAAGTTTGATAATTTTTGATATTTTATAGACATTCTCGACGATATTGTATCCATGCGAGGTGAATCTTTAGCATCCAAATACCCAAACGGAATCGACGAAACAAAAATTGTACGTAACTGGTTGTTACAGTCTTATATAGGACGATAAATACCTTTCACAATTTTAGCCACCCGGCTATCCTTTTCGCCGTTACAAGAGAAAAACGAAAATGTATCGAATTTTCTGTTTGTTGTCTTCCATTTTTGAAACCTTGTACTCGTAACTGAATTAATCAAGCAAAAAACCGCAAGAAAATATTTTAGTGTCAAATGTTACCTTTCCAACGAGCATAAATCTGAAGTTGTTTGATAGATACCTCACGAGATAGCGATCACTACAGACGACTACCGAAAAAATAATGAATAATTTTTTCCCCAACCTAATTTGTTTATTTTATATTTATTACATTTAAAATATGTGATTTCTTAAAACAAATACTGATTAAAAAAAGTTTTTGTATTAATTTTAAAAATATTACGGAATAAATAAAAATTTGATATATTAATGTTATGGTATTTATAAAATATACACAAAAAACTTAGAAGTTATTTGTAAGAATTTTGATTGGAGTCAGTACTTTTCAAACCCACATTAGTTCGTAGGTGATGACTGCATCGTATTTAAATAATTTATCTTTTTTAATAAAATTTGTTGTAATTTCTTTTCTCATCACATAATTTACATTATATTACCATCTCATGATCTTAATTTTTGCTTATAAATTATGCATATGAAATGAACTGATTAATTATTTTTTCATTTTTTTTTTGCAAACAAAAGATTTAGAAGAGAATAGTGTGACCTGTTTACACCGATCGATCAAACTGTTTTGACACTCGAGATCAGAAAAGTGGTATTTAAAGTGTGAATACAAACTCTCTTAACATACTTGTTTTGTCTGTACAAATGAATTTAAATGTCAGAATTTTTTATAATTTAAACTTTCTCATTTAAAAATTTTTCTTTTTTAAATAATATATTTAGTTTATTTATTTAAAAGCTATGTTGCGTATAGGGAAACTAGAAACACTATGAAAATAAATGTTCTATTTAAATGTATTGATGTTTTCCTTACAAATTTCTTGTTAAAATGTATACTATACTATTCTAATTTCTTGAATAAATATGAATTATTTTTTCACATAGTTGTTTCCTAGCTCAGAATTTGCTTATATCTATATGCTTGAGTGCTAATATTATAGCGGTTCACTTAATATAAACCACACAAAATGTATCCCAGTTAATCATTAAACTGTAATAAACATATTTTGCAGGTCATAAACTGTTCTTGCATATTATTATTGAAAAAATAAACCTAAAAAATAATTTAATTACTTTATTTTTCTACATATTTTTATTTAATTATCTTATATATATATGCTTGAATGACAATGTTAAAACGATTCATTTATGCAAATCATGCAAAAAATGTTCCAATTAATTGTTAAATAGTAACAATTAATGTATTTTACATTGTTATAAAGACTAGTCAGCACTTTAATTAATTAAATAAAGTGTGTAATTATTCAAATCGTCTCCGAAGATCTTAAATAGAGCATACACAAAAAGATTAATAAATTCAATTTTAACAATATTTTTTTTACATATTTATATATCTTATTTAATATACTACATGCTGATTTAATTATTTTGATAAAAACACTTAATTGTGATACTCAACTTTTGCATTTTTAAATGGTTAGCTTTCTTCAAAATGCTCCAGTGTTGTAAACAGGATTCTAAGCAGTTCAGTTCAATATAGATTCAGATTCAGTTCAATATAGATGCAATTTCGAATGAAATTGCATCTATATTGAACTGAATATTCACTTAAATATTTAAAACCAAAACATTTAAATTAACTAAATTAAAATAAATGAAAATTTCATTTTTTAAAATATATAACTGCAAAACTAATAAAAGTTTTCCATTATTTTATAATTTTAAACTATAGTGTCTCGGCAAGACTTCAATAAGTACTAATCAAAGTCTGAAATCAACATAGTTCAACTCAAGACGTGTTAAAAATGCGCTTTAGGTCCCCTACTTGGCGAGTTTTCAAAATCACACATTCCATGGCGAAAATTCTACCGCTATTTCAAAGTGAAACTCAATTAGAGACCAATGAAAATGCTAAAACAAAAGAGTAATTAATAAGCATGCGCGAAAAAGCGCATCAAATTCGCGAATTGGTGAAGTAAGGGACCTAAAGCGCAAATTAACCCAAGACGTGCGTATGTTTGTTTTGATGTATACAAATATATAACAAAAGCTATATAATAAACTAATACAATATATAAAAACTATGTAACTCTTCTAAACATTATTCTTTATACATCGTAAGCGATATTTAGTTTTGTATCAAAATTTAACAATTCAAGGTGATTGTTCTTTAAGTTTAATAACCCCTGCAAAAGAATGCCCATCGCGACAGATTTAGTAGCCTCCTCTGTTATTCGCTCGTTGTTTGGAAGGAAATTATCTTTTCCTATTGGAAAAGTGGGTCAAGCATAAGAGCTAATTTGACGTTAAGTCCATGACATTGTACGCCCTTCCTGACAAAAAATCTGCAACAAAGTTTATTTGTTTATATTCGCTTCATGTTTTTTTATATATCAACATAAAAATGCTTTGACATTCAGAAATCTGAAACACCTATAAGAATAAGAATTAAAGCCAAATTTTCGTCTCAAACGCAACTAATTTTAGGAACATAAATAATGATATAGCTATGATGAATATATTTCTGAAGATTCTTTTATTAGTATATATAATGTATTTCTTAAATTATATAATTAAACTATTATTTAGAATAAGGTTCGATAAAAAAATTAATCATCCAAGCTGTGGTTTGATTGATTAAAGCAATAGTCAAGTTTTATACTTTTCAAAAAAATAATGCATTAGTAGGAACAAAATATAGTGAAATATTATTTTAAAATTTATAATCTTAAAAATTATAATATTTTTATAATAATTTTAATTTGAACATGAATATTTTTTTGAAATTTCATCAATTTTGTTATTTTCTATAATCAAATGATAAAATATTTCGGATAAATTTTATCAATAGTTATAAAATTAAATTTAATATATTATACATTAAAAGGACAGAAATTTGAGCCTTAACTTAAATTAGCTCCCAAGAAAAACGGTAGGGTTTTAAAGTTGGAGCAATCTTAAAATTTATAGGAAAAAAGTACATTTTTTCTAAAACTTTTTAAAATTTTTGATTAGCTGATAAATTACTAAGAAAAACATTTTTACATATTTTTAAAGTGCTATTAATTAGATATTTAATATTACTAGTTAAGTAAAGCTTAAGAAATATCAAGCCAAAAGTCATGTACATTGTTTTAAATTTTAAATTTTTTGTACTTAGAAAAAATAAAAGGATGTGTTAATGGAAAAATCACACTAATTTATGTGATTTATTTACTTAGTACAAATTAATATTTAAGAAATAATTCAAGTAATAAATATTCAGGTATATAGTGTTTTGAAAATTTATTTTTTTATCGTCTGAAATTTGAATCTGTGCAAAAAAATTCAATTATATATAAATTTACATTTAATAAGGAATTACATTATAATAGACATTTATTTACTATTCGAATACTGATAAAATATCAATAGAGAAAAAAAGAAGAATTTTACATTGATCATTAATTTTTTTAGACCACTGGCCCATAGCTAAGGATAAAATGCATCTTCACTTGAATGAGGAACCATGAGGTCTGGAAAGTGATTAAAGCTCAAGTAGAGTATACGTAATTTAAAAGCATGAACCAGGGATAAGATCTCCTGACCACAAAACCTTAGACGAAGATATATTTAACGAACCCAAGCCACTATTAACAAACACGACGGATCTTCGATTGGGTCGGGATTCAAACACACTACCTTTAGATAATGAGAACAAATGTCTTAACTAACTAGGCCACCGCAACCCATTGTGATAATTAATGCCATAAATCAATTTTTTTTGGTGATTTTGGTTATTTTTTGGTTTTAATGTACATTTTTAACAATAGTGTTTCTTTAAAACTCTGAGTTATAATTAGATTAGATGTTAAGTTAACCATTGGAATTAACTAATATTTTGGACAAAAGAAACATTAAACGGAAATTTAAAATAAAATGTGATCAGAAATATAATGTTAAATTATAATATGTCATAGCAATATTCTATTCAGGGAACAGTAAAGACTCTGGCATAAATAAGTAACTGAATAACACTGAAAAAAATAAAATCTGAATCTTTTTTATTTTGAATTTCCAAATCCTTGTCATAAATTAATGAAATTTTCTGTATTAAATTTGGTGAAACCTCTAAGATTTGTTGCATTAATTGCAGGAACAGCAACTATTGATTTCCGGCAAAATATTAAAAAAAATAGATCTTTGTCAATTAGTAAATCATGTGTATTAATCAATGAACTACTTAAAAAGATTGTAACTCTAATTCATCTCCTTTCAGTTAAATATTCAAATCATAAAATTAATTAATTTTTCGAAAATTCTTTTTATCTAAAACTAAATTTTTGAAAGGAAAAAAATTTTGCTTTAGCAACAATATCTTTTTAATTATAAAAAATATTAATTTAAAAATTGGATATTATTTTTCTTCTACTTTGCATTTGACGTTAAGTTCAAATTATATACATAAAAATGCAGAATTTTATAAGCTGTTTTCCCTTAAATAATTCTACTTGACATTTGAAATTTTTATTATTAAGCAGAAGTTATATTGCATCTTTTTCTTAGCATATTTACGAGAAATATTAAAAATATTTTAAATTTAAAAACATTTTGATGTACAAATTATTCCTTAAAACAACTAAGAATGCATTTAATAACAAAGTAATGGTTAATTTATTCAACTATAAATAGTCTATATTTAGATTAAGGAAATAAGTACTTATCTAACCATGAAGTCATTAAGTAAGCATCCCATTTTTTTTCTCAGTAAATTTATTTTTTCAATTGAAAACATTCAGTATTTTTATTAAATTCCTTTAAACGGGAAATATTATTAGTTTCTAGGTCGAATTCCATTATACTAGGCAATAATATTTTTCAAAAATCATACAAAAAAATGATAATATGTTATTTTATAGAACTTTTAAAAATGCATTTAGAATAGATAGGAAAATATTCTGCCATTTTAATAATAACTATAATTTAACAAGATCGAAAAATGAAAAAAAAAAAAAAAAGCTTTTTCTTTAGTTATACAATTTTTTTAATAATAACTTTTTTCCAAGATAATGTATCATATTCTTTATTTATTCCAAAGTGTATTGCTACTTTATCGTTAATATATTTTGTAAATAGTAAAAACTTTATTAAAACACTTATATATCACACTTACATGAGAAAACCAAATTTATAGAGAAGAAAGTTTAACCAAGATGAAACTTTGATAATTTTGTAAGCCAAGATATTTATAAAATCTACATTTTACACTTTTCATTTCATACTGAAATCTCTAAATTGTTTTCCAAATTTAAAAAATCAATTAAACAAATTTGCTTCCAAATACTGAGCATTTTCCTCAACAAAAGTAACTATACTTAAATAAATTCCTAAACTAAAACAATAAATTCCATATTTTTTAAATTAAATACCATGCTGTGAGGTAATAAAATGACAAACATAATTAAAACTCTTCACATTCTTCTAACTTTAACTTTCACTAATATTTTAATTTTGCTTCAATTTTTGAAACTGTAACTGTATGGAGGCACCAAATGGGAAGTGAAATTTTTGTTTCAAGCGACATTTCTAGGCCAATGGGTGACCTTCATACCAAAAGAGGGAGGAAGAATTTCTAACTTTGACGCCTTTATCCGTATTTATAGAATTTTTTTACCTACTATGTAGAATATTGATTGATTGATTTTACTTTTAAATAGATGGTATACTTATCTGAATTTATTGGAATTCAGATATCTTTCTGTTTTGGATATTAATGAATATTAAAGAAAATTGTAAAATAGATATATATAGCTAACAATTAAAGAATATAAAGAGTAATAAAGTCTTTCTTTTACTTTTATAACTTACAAATTACTTATAAAAAATAATGGGTGTTCCTAATCTGTTGTTAAAAGACAAAGAACGCGTGAATCATCATTGCAATTACGAGTTTAAAAATATACAGCTCTTTGACATTCCTTTTATTAAGAATGTACGATTTCACGCGTCATTTCACGTGTCTATGGATACCTTTATTTATTAATACATAAAATTTAATGATATTTATTTTGACTAAATGAATTAATATAGTAAAATACATAAGATTATAATAAAATTAATTAAAATTTTTCATTAAAAAATATGTTAAAAGTCTGTCTAAAAAGAAATGTGAGAAAAGAGATAAAAGCAAAAGAGAGAGAAAGAAATATTGATTACTGAAAACTCGTTAACTTTAATTTAGATTAAAATTTCCCATTTATATTTATGTGTTCCATAAAACTTAGTTACTATATTTTCACTTTCACTATATAGTATAATTTTTTAATGAATTAAATATATTTTATTAAATATGTTGTTTGATAAAATTTTGGAATCATGAATTAAATTAATACCATTTGATTTATCCTCATTTAGCTTAAATATGTTTTGTCTTATATATTACAAATATAGAAGTCTTTTAATAGCTTAATGAATTTTTTTTCATAAAAATTGGTTTCATTGATTTAAAAATAACATACAATTTTCTACAAAGTGCTCATTGTTCAAATATGGTATAAGATTTAATTTTTCACCACTCAATGATTGTGTTTTGTACACAAAGGCTAATTAGATGAGGACCTACAGTTTAAACAGATTCCGAAAGACTAAAACCCACATTTTTAATGTGAGACTCAAATTATAGAGCATTTGAGCTGAAGACTAGAGCAATAGACAATCGGTTGCCATATCGGCTGTTTAGAATAACAGAAATAAAAACTGCAAATTATTAATATTAAACAATTAATTCACAAAATAGCATATCTGAAAAAAAGCTTCACGTTATCAAACATTAAAAGCACCATCTTAAAATTAAAATATTTATGTACAAAATGTAGTACTCATATAAATTTAAAATTCCTACATGCAAAATAACACTGGTAAAAGCTACAATAAAAATTTTCATATTATAATGAAAATATACGAATATTATAATTAATCTTATTTAAGTTACTTATTCATGCAGCTTTCATATTTCATTTATTAGTAATATTTAAAATAATAATAAGTCTTATGAAAGTGTTTATTATTGAAGAAATCTCTATCATGGGAAAGTTGTTTAAAAATTGACTCCTGAAGTCCATTCTTAAATTATATGGAAACTTCCTTCTTTCGTCGTAAGTGTGATAATGTGTAAGTTAATTTCTCACATTATTGAGCTATAACTCTACAAAACATAGTTTATGTAAGACTTTAACAATGAATGCAAAGTTTTAAATAATACATGAAAGTTTATAAAAGCTTAAAGAATGAAATTACTATAAAACATTTGAAATATTACAATTCAGTTACAAGAAATCTGAAATATTTTAATTAAATGCTGAGGGCAAATTAACACTGAAATTACTATGAATTTCTATCTTCAGATCATATTCTCAAGGATTTATTTGTAACTATCCAAATTGAAAGGTTTTATCTGGAAAAATGTTCTAGAAATCTAGTGAACTAACTCAGTGTTAAAATAGGAAAATTTATAAAATTCCTGTAACTTAAAAATATAAGTTTACCACGTTACAAGACTTATAATAGAAATGTTAATTTTAATCATTTTATTATTGTTTTTAATATATTCAATATTAATTCTAGTTATTTAATTTAAATTATTTTATCATTATAAAAAACTAACATTACCTCAAAATGTATTCTATATTTTTTTGTATCTATTATAAGAATTTTTTGAAATGCGTTTTTATTAAATTGTTTTTATAAACTTGCTTTTTGGATATTATTATTTTTGCAACCAGGGGGAAATGTAGTAACTTATCCACAAAAGTTATTAAACTCATCCATATTATACCTTTCAATTTTATTTATTAATGGAGACATATAATTTTTATATACTTCTCATACTTATATTTTCATATACAAAAATCGAAATATTTATTCAATATATTTATATAGGGTATAGATGGTCAGATCTGTTTAAATACATAATGCAGATCAAAATAAATATCAGCATTGATAGATGTGAAGAGATATTTAGGAAACGAGAAAAGTGCGTAGCCAAAAATTACGAGTGTTATATTTCAACATGATGAAATTTTTATTTTAGATATATTTACATATATATTTTTACATAACATAATTGCACACATACATATTATACCTATTCGCGATTTCTTCATAGTACATTGGTAGTACTTTTGATTTACTTCATAGTACTTTTGATATAAGTTTTAACAAAAAATAGGATGCTTTCATAATGTATTTGTTTATTTTTAAGAAATAAAATACTGTATGAGACGCATTGTTTATTTATCAAATTTTAACTAATTCAGCTCGTTTTAAACAATGTTCACATGCGTAACATTATTGTGTCTTTGTAATTCAAGTGATCTAAAATTTAAATATTTTTTCAAAACACTTATTGTTGTACTAAGAAAAAATTGCAAATTCAGGACTTTGGAATTGTAGTTCAAAAGTGAGATAACCTTTTTCCTTTGAGTAAAATTTCTCATTTGTGTACACATCTTCCTCTGTTTTAAAGGATAAAATTCTGCTGCATTTGATTGTTTATTTATTTTTTACTTTTTGAGTATATGATGTCTTATATTCTAGATTTACAAACCTTTTTCAAAAGAATAAGTTTCCGTTTTTTCTTAAATTTATCATGATAACTTAAGATAAAAAATATTTATAATTATTTTTGCACTCATTTAATAAAAATAGATGATACTAAGAGAAACATCTCTGTAATAGAATAACAAATTTCCCATGGAATGTTTTTCGAAAATTGGAATTAATTTTCTAACACCATTTAATTTTCAGACTATTTATTTAATAGAACATTGCAATTATTTAATCCAGAAATCTTCTGGATTGCTGCACCACCCATAATTATTTCCTTTTCACACACAGCAGAGAAGTAACTGTCATCTCTCTATGACTATTATTTTATTATTCAACTCCCAACTGAATAAAATAGAAGAAAAAACCAGATCGGATCATTTATTTATCTCTTTGCGAATGGCAACAATGCAGACACTCATACGAAGTTCAAAACAAGAACGACTTTCAGCACGCGTGCTTACTGAGAATGAAACTGGCATGGAAATTGAGCTGCAGCACATCTGCAGCAATTTCGGAGCCAGTGTGAGAAGAAAGGGTCAAATTTTAAGTTCGCTGGCAAGTTGGTTAGTGGAACACGTCGACATCTTTTTAAATCCGCCTGCATGTTGCTGGTTCTGTTGTGTTGCCTTTTTTCCCAACTTGGACATTAAACCAAAGGAAGCACATCGACTCGCTTCAGAACAAAGGAATAATTATTTTATCAATGAATACATTTACTTTTCTTGCAGTATAATTTCATTATTATGAGATTTATTGTTTTCAGGAGTATTCAACAGATGTAAAGGCATTGTCTTAAGCTCTTACCAACTAATACTTTTTCTTTCAAAAGTAATGATTGAATCCGAGCATGATATCTTTCAGATTAAAGGACATTATTTTAAATTTTCTTTGAAACAATCTACTGTCCTGTTTGAGTGAACATAATTGTCATTTCATAGTAATGGAATGAATGGAATATAGAACAATCTGTACTCAATGGTTATATGTGTTAGAATTGAATAAGATAATGCTCATTTGATATCAAGAAACATTTTCTACAAAAAAAAATTATTTTATCAACCCTAAAATTTTTAAACGATTACTTGTTTGAATTTTTATTATTTGAAAGAAATGTTAAACATAATCATACTAATGAAAAAATTAGAACTCATATTTATCTTTTTAACGACATACAATATAAGCAATAGTATAAAAAATTATATGTTTAATGGAGAAGACAGAAAAGCATATAATTATATATATATATAATTATATATATAAATAACTGTGATATTCCACTAATTTTCTAACCATTAGTCTTAAATACAGCAGCATTCAAAGTAAAATAAAACTATTTTTTAAATTTGAAAAATTATTACCAAATCAGGATTTTAAACCAATAAATATGTATATAAAGAAGTATACGAAATCCAATATTTTATTCTAGTTTTAAGTGGAAAAAATGATTACTTTCATGATACAAATAAAGTTTAATGGCATACTAATGAAAGTAACATGGATAATTATTATGATGCTATAATTTATTTTACAAAAATTAATTTAATAATTACAAAAAATTGGAACTGATAGAGCACAACTAATTTTAATCATTGTAAACCAATCTAAAAAACGCTGAAAATATTTTCAATTTTACATATAAATATAAGATAAAAAGATTATTAAAGTTTAGGAGAATAAAGGGAATATATATATATATATATATATTGCAATGCAGATTGTCATTAAAATAGAATATTTTTAGCAACATATTTAGTCTTCCAAACGTAGCTTTAAAATTAACTAAAGCAATTACAACTGATAGTTTGTGGGTCATTTTTAAATATAATAGCAAAAAAATGCAAGAAAAATTTTTGCAAAAAATATAATATATAATTGCCTTAACAAAAAACGTTTATAATTGTAAACACTTAAATAATACCCTTTATCCATACAAGAAAAATTTAAATTTATGAAAACCACAGAAATATTATTTAAATTTTATAGAAATGATTATTATTTAAATTCTTCACATTTATGTCTTTTGAAAAAGAAATAGTACACAAGTTGAAAAAAGATTTAATCTTGGAGTTTGGAATAAATAAAAAACGTAATATTATAAAATGAAAAATCAATTAGAATTCGATGAAGTAAGACTTAACATTTATCGATTGCACCAAATTACAAAGAGAGCATTAAAACATAAGATAAAACAATTAGAGCAAATCCTAAAAGGGCCCAAAATGCATTTCTTCTAAAAGACTTTTTTACCCAATCAGATCGCGATATTTGCTTTAAAAATGTAGGTCTGCCATAATTCAGTTTGAAGCGAGCACTTAACTCGAGTTCAAGTGAGTATTTGCTTGATAAAGAGGCTTGTATATATATTTTGAAACTAGATATTTAATGTGGCTATTGTCTTTTCATAGAGGTACTAAAATAAACACTTGGTTCAATGAAATACCTTAATTGAAGTGTCTGTTTTAAAATAAATGAAAAAATCAATATTTAAAAGCAGATAAAGGTTTCCTAATCTTACAGCTCTTGTAAGAACTTAAGAAATGTATTTCAAATTGATATAATTTATTTAAATATGCTAAGTGCATTTGGAAGCAAATATATATATATATATATATATATATATATATATATATATATATATATAATTTATTTATTTATTTATTTATCAATAACAAATTGTTTTAATATTGCACACATAAACTTAATTCCAATTTTAATTCAAGCAAACTTAAATTAAAATGATAATTCTTGGTTATAATTTTAAAGTTTACAGTGAGAACATTTTTCTTATAAAATAAGGCTTTTTTATGTAGTTCGAAGATATATTTAAGATTTTATGAATTTGTAATTTTTGGGGTATATTGGCTTTGTTTTTTTTTTAAAAAAAACCCAGGATTAAGCCGGATAAAAGTATTTTATGTGAAATATTATATAAATGAAATTATTCAGAATATCAGTTTATGATGGCACTTAGCTTTTTGATTATTATTTTCGTAAAAATTTTAAAATATGTCTCATTAAATTTATTCTTTTTCAATGTATGAAAACAAAATTTTTATGAAGAGAAACGTTTCTTAAAGTTCTTTTTAAATCAAATAAGTTTCATTTATACACTTTTCTACTTAAATTTCAAAATTAATACCATCACAAATTTGTTTATAATAATAATTACATTTTAAGTTGTCTTTAAGAAAAAATTTCCCGATGTCTTGAATTAATTGTATATATTATAATGTAGATGTATGAAGTTATGATTTGAGACATATTATAAGAAAAGTTAAAACTAAAATTTTATTTTATGTTTTTATTCATTCTATGTAAAATTAGATTAAATGAAATATTGTTTAGCAAGTGAAGATGCTTGCTGTTGCACTTCGGTTTGCGTTCCACTTTGGTTCGAGTTGTTTGTTGAAATATTTTTGTTTAGTTTTTGTTAACTTTCCATTCTTGAGGTCTGTAATTTTTTTATAATGAACTCATTTTTGGCTTATAGATATTTCTTTTTTTTTATTTTAAAGTGACAATTAGGTATTTAATGCTTAAAGTAGGTAAGATTAAAAAATTATGCATTATTTTATTAACTTTCACGATAAGTAAGTCAATAAGGTAATACATTATTCTTTAATGCTTATTTTTATTACATTTTAAGAAACTATTGAAATGAATTATTTGCTATGTATAATTTATTATTATTTGTTAATGTATAATGTATTATTATTTGCTAATATAATGATACATTCTACTGCTGATTGTAATCGAAACTACACGTATTGATCGTTATTGTAACTTCTAAAATTAATTTTATTGATTTGTTAATTCTATAGTTTTTTAGAGCAGTTTAGAAGACCTATTTGTTTCAGAATTCTAATGAAAGTTACCATTAATTAATTGTACACTTAACAAGAGTTTAAAATTGCTAGTGATCTTCACATTTTGCAATTCTGAAATCTTCACATAGTGTTTAAGTGAAGAAATGTGATATTCAAAATGCGTGGGAAGTTAAATAAGATATGTGTGATTTGTGAAACGTACGTGAGAACCAATTATTTAAATTATTTTTAACTATGCCTTGTACATAAATAAATATGAATTAATAATTTATTTTATTTCCGTTTATCTTATAAATATAATATAAAAATTAATATTCTGTATGTCAACAAATAAGAGATAAGAAATGCCACATATTTTGTCACAAAAGCAGATTTGCTATCATTCACGTATATTATAAAAATGCATGCATGAAAATATTACGTTAATGAGGTGAAAGTAAATTGCAATTTAATGATGATAATTTAATAAAGATAAAAATCTTAAGAAAATGAAAGTGTTAAGATAATGTCAATCATAATCATGTTGCAAATGCATTTCATGAAGTCATGTACTACTGACATAAAAGATGAAATCACGTATTTAAAATGTATTTTTGCCAAATTTTAAACTATAAATAGGCATAAAATATGGTAATTTTTCTGCCTTGAAAACACTTTTAACATTGATTAAGTAAGGTGAATAAAAATGTTGTTCCAGATTATTTTAAAAGGATAATATTAAGGGAAGTAAGACGTTGTCGACATTGAGAAATTTGGATATTTTGTACCTGACGGAAGTGTGTATTAAGGCTAGTATATATAATTTATCAGTTAAAGTATAGCATTTATGGAAAATACTAGTTATAAACTTTCTAGCAAAATCAAATTTAAATAGAAACATGCTTAAATTTAATTTTTATAACTTTTTGAAAATATTGCAGTCATTACAGTGTTTTTAAAAGTAGGTTACCTTTAGGTACGCTTAAAATAAATTCTTGATGTAAATTTCACACAAAATTTGCATTCATTTATTAAAAAATATTTAAAGAATTAAACAAAGTAATTTATTTTGCAATATATGCATAATAACTTATACAAGAGCAAAATATATTAAATATTTCGAAAATTTTTCAAAAATGCGAAAATGTTTCACACAAACTTTTTCCATAAAATTTTTTTTTGGCAAAAAACAAATTTTAAACTCTTTAATTTAGTAAAGGATTTTAAATTAAGTTATGAAAAAAATTTTAATTTAATTTTTACGAATATGACTAAGATTTAGATACATATTTATTAATCTTATGTACTGCAATAAAATCGAAACAACAGATTTTTCTCAGCTAAATTTTGTTTTGAATTTATTTATTAATTTATTTTCTATAACAAATAAATATTTGTAGATTATTAATTTCCAAGTGGTATGAGAGTTATTTGCTATTTCCCACTTACAAGCATATTTTTTTTATATTTTGTTAATTCTTTAGTTAAATCGAGCAAAAAAAGAGATACGATACATTCGTTTTGTTCAAGGTAAACTTCTGCCCAAAACGAGTAGAGACAACAGGCGAAGCAATTATTTAACGAATAACTGATTCAAGATTTAAAGCTGGAAAACGATTGAAAAAGATCGAGTGGTTTGGAGATTTAAGGAAACAAACACGTGCCTTTACGGAAAGAACAAAGCGAACCATTGCCACTTTTTTAATCTCAAGTTCGATTTAAGTGTGAAAGGTGTTATCGAGGAATTATTTAAAATGGAATTTACGCTACATTTTAGGTTAATTACATACAAATATCGTGTATTTAGAGTGTTGATAAAGCTGATCACTAAGCAGGAAGAAAACCTTTTTTCAACATAAAACAGCATATATCAGATTGAAGTTTGAGCTAACAGAAAGAGAAAAAAAAAATGGTATATCAAGATAATTTTAATAATTGGTTAGAAAACCAAAACAAAATGGAAGGTTAGAGGAGTTTTATCTTTAATCAACGACAACTAGGAAGTTGTTCACAACTGCATTGTTTCACAATTTGCAAAATATAATCACCATATTATTTAAGATGATCATTTTCAACACTTCTGTTTGAGAAGTGTGAGAAATAGCTTATAAATAATGGAAATGTAGGAAATGATTTAACGATACATAAGTTCTAGAAAATTGACATAATTTTTTTATGAAATAACAACATTTTTTACCATAAGTTTCTTCCAGAAGTATTCGGTAATTGCTTATGGTTTACTTTTATGGATGCATCATTTGAATATATTTTACAAAATTCATTTTATCAAACCTTGCTTAATATCTTTGAAATTGAAGAAATATTTTAAGCAAAAACTTGCATTCCTTGTTTTAAATCAAAATTTAAATGATTTCTTAACAATATTGTCAATTTTTAACGAAAATACAATGTGTAGTTCCAAAATTATAAAAATAATGAATTATTTTTCTTTGAAGACTTAAATAATTATTAATAATATTCTGTTTAAATTCCAAATTCTAATTAAAGTACAAAATAATACTTGAAAAACTAAGTTGCTAAGAATTGTTGAGAATTCCAAACTTCGAAATAGGAGGTCTCCAGCAATATGTATCTACTTAAAATATATTTGTAAACAATTCCAAGTAAAATTAGGTTATTAGTATATACTTAAACTATTAAATTAAAATAATAAAGATTATTGAACCCTTAGAGCTTAAATTTAATTCGATAAATTGCTATGTTTTCTTATTCCTTAAAAGCCAGCACTTTTTAATAAAATAAGCACCGTGATTAATAAATGCTAATTATTTTTTCAAAATTTGGCTTATTGAACGATATAATTTTTTTATTCCTATAGTGCTGGCTTTTAAGGAAT